>JAGDQP010072836.1:0-10459 GCA_022664845.1 Lepisma saccharinum | reverse complement strand
CAAAATAAGTTCCTAGAGAAAGCTCAATTACAGGAGGACCAATGGGCAGATATACCAACAACTAATCACTGACGTGCTTTCAGGAGATCTACATATTCACAATCCAGACGATATAGATAGGGCAGTAGGACAACTAACAAACGCAATAAAGATAGCCATATACTCAGCTGTCCCCAATGTTAGAAACACACTCCATCGGACAACACTACCGAATGGTATATTAAGTTTAATTAAAGATAGAAAGAAAGACTTACAGACGCACTAGGGATGCGTGTGTAAGCCAGTAATAAATAGCCTCCGCAGAGAAATTAGGAAGGGAATCAAATTACATAAATGTGAACAATGACACAATAAATTAGCACAAATTAACTTTCTAGATAACAGTGCATGGAAATTAACTAAGAATCTCACCAAGCCATATACCCCAACACCATCCTTACATGGAGAAAGAAGTCTTGTCTACACCAACTTGGACAAGACGTAATGCTTCGCCTATACAGTGGAAAAATAATTCCAACCAAACTATGAACTGGAAGACGAAGTTCATGACAGACAGGTTCGCCGCGTTGTAACCAATTAACTTAATAGAGTCCCAACAACCAAATACAAGAAAATTAACAAAGGTGAGAAAGTAAGATTCTCAGGAAACTCAAACCTTTCCAAACAGCCGGACCAGACGACATTCAAGATATTTCCTTAAAAATCCTTCCTGAAAAGGCAATTAGGCACCTATAAAGCATAATGAATGGTATCACGAATTTCGGTTATTTTCCTAAGTTATGAAAAACAGCTAGAATTATAATCTTGCCCAAACCTGGTAAAAAAAAATCTCAAAATTATAGACCGATACGCCTACTCAATACACTTGCAAAAGTTACAGAACCAATGTTGTTGAACAGACTGAATAAGTCCGTTAAACAGAGAACCATACTACACCAAGAGAAATTTGGTTTCAGGGGAAAATATAGTACTACCCTCGAATTAGTACAACTGATCGAAAATATTACTCACAATTTCAACATCAAAAAAGGCACCGGATGTGTGTTCCTAGATGTGGAAAGAGCATTCGATAGAGTTTGGATTAAAGGTTTGTTATACAAACTTATTACAACAAGCATTCCTGATTGTTATGTCGTAGTACTACTATTCTCTTATCTTAAAAATTGGAAGTTCTTTGTTAAAGTAGAAGACGCGGTGTTCACAACACGTAACATTATGGCAGGTGTCCCACAGGACTCACTTCTTGGACCCAAACTATTCAGCATTTACATACACGATATCCCTCGAACACCCAGCACACAGATAGCATTATTTGCATGTGACACTTGTATCTATGCAAATAGCTGGCAACCAAGACAAGACTGCAAATATCTACAAACACACCTGGATTCATTGGAACACAGGTTAGTTAAATGAAACACAAAAGGAAATGTATATAAAAGCGAGGCTTCTACTTCACACAGAAAACGAGAACCCGATACCAACCTAGAACTATTTCAAAACGACATCACCTAGACGAAAAAAGCAAAATAGCTGGAGTCACGCTTGATAATAAACTTGAATTCGAAAAATACATAAAACAATATATTGGTAAAGCATCCGGGAGGCTTGGATAATTAAAACCCATACTAAATAGACAATGCATAGACGTAGAACTAAAACCAACGCTTTACAACGCACTAACCCTCCCAACATTGACATATGCTTTACCAGCATGGGAACATGCCCCCAAATCACAGTATGATTTCTGTCGTATCATTGCTTTATGTCAGAAGGACCCTGAAGCCTCTGGAGAAACATGTCAGGTGACTGCAAGGAAACAAACTCATATCTTTATTTCTTGTGAGGATTTCATGCTGCAACCAATCGTGTTGCCTCATAGTCCTCCAAAGTTTTATGAACCTCCTTCATGAAACTTCTTCATAGTTAGAGAATAAACTTTTTGACACCCCTCGTAATCATTGTGCTAGCCGATATTTGTATTTGTATATAAATGTCCGACTGACCGTAAACAAGGTAGAAGTTAGTAAGAGAACAGAGCTTAAACAGGTCACCGGGTCACCAAGTTTTGAACCGGGTTACCGGGTCTACGCTTCAGACCCGGTCTGACCTGATGACCCGATTTAGACCCGGTAACCCGGAAGACAAAGCAGCGTTTTTAATTTTTTCCTTGCATTTGAACAGTGTTTCTTTCAGGGGTGACCAGGACCGGAGGAGATGTTAACCTCAGAGCATGAAAAATACGACGCCAAAACTTTCAGTTAAAGTTTCGCAGACTGGGTCACCGGGTCACCTATATTCGGGTAAGGCCGGGTCACTTACCTAAGCGAAAAGTGAACCGGTCTCAGCTCTGTAAGAGAAGTGTTTCAATGCAGTATCGACAGAAATTGCCCTGACTTCATAATTGTTTCTACATAGGGGTGGGTACTGTAAATATTCTTTGCAAATTGCTCGTGTCGGTAACGTATATGGTAGAGCATAGGCTTGCCTATGTAGATTTGATCCCCGAAGATGGAAAATTTTCTCGTTTTATCTGGGACAACATTCGTATAAATATGAATGTACAATGTGTAGGTGCTGTTAACAGCGCATGGGGAATGTGGAGGTAGCGCTTCTCACATTCTCGATCTACGGCACGAAGTGAGTTGGGGTGGTCACTGGTCAGTTTCACGCTCGCCGCCTATACTTCCCAATGAGTTAATGAATTGTTATTAACGTCCTAAATTAGCATGTGAGCTTGTCAGGACGGGACCTACAGTTTTTGGTAAAGTGGTCTCCGAACCACTCCACTCAATTAAGCCCGGGGGAATTTGAACCCGTAAACACGCGCACAGAAAGCGAGCGCTCTAAACTTTCGGCCATCCTGAGGTGCCTTGAGGGCCACTTTCCAAGGTGCCCAAGACTACTAAGGACCCTGGGACTCAATTTTATAGAAGGCTGAGGCCCTTTTCATACGAAGCCACTATGGTCGCGCCACCAGAAACTTTGGTGGCGCTTCTCGTTTAAGTGTATCTCAGAGCGCCAGCAATGGGAACGCTGAAGAAGTTTCAGGTGTCCTGGCCGGGATTTAAACCTGAACCGTTCGATTCATAGACACGTTACCACCTGAGCTACGGCGACTCCCGTTAGTGATATTAGTCATTAATAATTAATTTAATTAGGGGCTTTCGATAACTTATTGTGGGCAGCGCTCTTTGTATACTTGAAGGAAATAAATATTCCCAATTACTTAATGAAGATACTCAAGGATTACTGCAGAGAAAGGAAAATCTACTTGCTAGCACCGGGTGAAAAGTGGTAAGGATCCCCAACAAGGGGTACCCACAGGGTTCCGTTTGTGGGCCCGCCTTTTAGGATGTATGTATAAATCCATGTTTAGGAGAACTGAAAAGATTAAAAAAAGTTTATTCAGTAATCGCATATGCGGATGACGTTGCGATTATAATTGAAGGTAGTAGACGAAGAGAATTAGAATTTAAAATAGAAATAATTACGGAGCAACTAAGACATTGGTGTAAAACTAACAAATTAAATATATCAGTAGACAAAACTAAATATATGGTATTTAAAAACAAGTTAGTTAGAAACCCTACAGTAAAATACGAAAATAAAAATATAGAGAGAGTTAAGAAATTTAAATATTTAGGAATTACAATTGAAGAAAATATGAATTTCCACGAACATATAGAGACTACAATGAATGAATTATTAAAAACAGGAAACAAATTAATAACCTTAGCGAGCACAAAATATAGACTTCCCTTAAGATTAATCAAACTTTACTATAATCAGATCATAACAGCAATAGGCACGTATGGCACCAGCGTTTGGGCTCACAGACTGAACGAAAATAAAATACTCAACGAAAAATTAAATAGAGCACAAAGAGCATTATTACTAAGAATGGCCGGAGCATACTGGACTACACCGGGGATCGCGCTAAATATTGTCTTAGAGATTCCCCCCTTTAAACTTAGAAGTTAAAAATTCAGTTGCGTAATATTGGTTAAAAAGGAGGACTTAGAACGACAGAAATCTGAAAACAGGTACCAACTTCTAAGGAGGAAATAAACACCATAATCTTAAGAGAATGGCAAACTGATTGGAAGAGCAGCACTAAATCCAGAAGATTAAATGGATATATAATTAGTATTGAACAAAGATTAAATTGGGAAGACTGGAACCCAGACAGAGGAATAGTGCATTTTCTCAGCGGACATAGACCTTACTATGCTAAACTATTTGAATTAGGCAAATCTGCATTACCGGTGTGCAAGTGTGGAGAGGCATCTACGCCTGAACATGTGGTCCTCGAGTGCCAAAGAAACCGGATAAACGAAGATGGAACAGAAAATGCCCTAATCGTGGAATTAAGAGAAGAACTAAAGGACTCGACAATACCTGAAATTCTACAGACGAAATCAAGAGGGAAGTACTCGTAGACCAGCTAGCGACAAAAATCTGACACATGCAGAAGATTAAATACTTACACCAAAACATATGAACCAAAACTTAAGGAGTAAACGGAAAGAAGTAAAATTATATATATAACAACATAACATAACTCAATTGTAAACAGGCTGTAAATAGTATGGATGGGTGAGCGGGCGTGACCGGGTGTGGGCCCGATGGAAAACGATATTGAGCAAACACACAAACTTTGTGGATCATAATCTATTCTACGGCTGTGTTCTTCAAAATCCCATGGGACCTCCGTGCGGTCGTTGGGGTGCGCGTGTTGATGTGCGAAAGTGTTCGATACGCGCGTATTCGTATCTATGTGAAAATTAATAACTAAGTGAATAGCTCCCAGTTTCTGGCTGCCAACCCTTGAGGATTTTGGACAGCACCGGAACTCCGAGATGCTGGATGGTAAACTAATTTTGTAAGTCGTGAAACCATGAAACTTATAAATATGAGATAATCGAGTGTTGAGTACGTGTGTGGTGGAGTGTGTAGTATGGAAGTGTGGTGGTATGGACTAGTGGATGGAGAGGAGGAAGAGGAGAGAAGCCTTGGATCCGCCCCAATCGCTAGATATGGAGGACCAGAAACGTCTAGCGACCAGGACTGGCATCTTCGAACTGACTCCCCCCGCTGGAGTGAATGAGAGTATGAATGAGAAGGATAAATTTTAGGGTAGTGATAGGATTATAGTAGAAGTAGTGTAGGTTAGAATAATTGGGGCTGAATTGGAAATATAGAATATAATGCACCTTGTAATTTATTTGGTATATAGTGATTTCAGAGTTTAGTTAGCTTGAATATATATATAGTTATTGTAAACTGTATTATTTCTACCAATTATTGCAGTTATCGAAATAAAGTGATTAATTAAGTTAGCTAACATACTCCTAATGGGTTAAAATAACACTTATGTTAGATTAGTAAATGAATAAAATAGCTTAAATATAAAGGTGTGTATGGCTGGGGGAAATAATTACTAAAATGAAAAGTAACTTTAATCCAACAAATAATAACAGAAAATAAAAATTTTTACAAAATAAATTGATCTAAGTGTGATGTGTGGATGAACTCGCGGTATTCAAAAATAAAAATAAAGACTTTTGCCAAGTAAAGGGAACAATAAATAAATGGGCAATATAAATAATAAAATAATAAAACAGACAAATAAACAATAAATATTTGAAACAGAAAATAAATTTAAAAAATGAAATAATAACAAATACTAACTTCTGTTGTCAAACTCAAGTATTTTTGTAAGATAAATTTTGAAAAAATAAAAAAAAATGTTCTTTTTAATCCCCCCCAACCGCGGAAAAAAAGACCCAGATTTGTTTCAGCGAACTGGGCTACAGAAAAGTCCCCATCTCCCTTCTTCTCCTTGATTCTTTTTATTCTTTTTCTTTTAGTAAAAGAAAATTGCGAAACAGGTCCTTATGGACTCCGTGCCTCGACGCCGAATTCTGGGGTCGAGACAGAGACTCTATTTTGAGGATGCCTACCCCAATTTCATGGAGAACGCCTTTAGTTCGAAGTGCCCATCAGGCACGCGAAGTGAAATCGTGCAAAGAATGCAGAGAGGTAGGGTGGTGGTAGGCCCCAAAATTTATTTATTTATTATTAAGTTTCAGATACAGCTTGAGTTGCCATTTTAGACAGAAACAAAATAACAATGCAACAAACTAAATAACTTCACTACAAACTAAATAACTTTACTACAAACTAAATAACATGAAATTAAATTTTAAACAACACATAACACAGCAATTTATAAAAAAACATAACGATTATACTACACAAGAGGAATAACTCACATATTTGTATTTAGCGTTCGATGGAAAGTGTGTTCAGATCCGAAAATATCAATATTTGAATCAAGGTTATTGTACATAATTACTAGTCTATGGAATAAGGAGCGCTGCAGTATACTTAGCCTAGGCGTGGCACAATGAAGGAGGTTATTATTTCTGGTTATTCGCAACGGAACACGGAAGTAAAATTTAGATATCAACTCTCCAGTTCTAAGGTTACCGTTAAGTATCTTGTATAAATACATCAAATCTGCCAGCTTGCGACGAGAAGAGGGTACGTGGAGACCAGGAACGGATAATAACTCTGGTTTGCTTAAGCTACGTACTGATGTTATTCTTCTTTTGACTATAGCAAGAAAGAAGTTCAGAACAGAATCAATATGAGATAAATTAGAAATACTAGCCATGTTCCAAATTGGAGAGCAATATTCAATTTTAGGGGAGATGAAGGTTTTGTAGAACATACTCAATGAATGAAGGTCCTTAATTTCTGTAAATCTATAGAGAAGACCAAAATGAGCAAAATGAAAAAAAAGATTAATTTAACTATGCATATTTTGGAATTATACGTATATTCTTCACACTCATGCAATGGCGAGAAATCGTCAGTGAGCAAGTTTAGTGATCAAGTTAAACTTTTCTTTCATTGTCAGGGATTTGAAAGACTTGTTTCTCTTCACTTTAACGAGTACCTTCATTGAGATTTCTGCTCCTTTGCCTTCCTCCTTTAATATGCAGGAAACCAGAAAAAATCATTGGAATGATAACGGACAATACATTATAAAACCTATGATGACGTCATGGCAACTTCTGTCACTACTGAGCCACTTGTCCAGTAAGTAGTTTCGTTTCATCGGAAATCGATCTCAAAATGCTTCTACAAGCTACGAACTGCAAGGTGCATCCATTGACCTATCACGTTGGACATTCAGATGTATACCAGCGAGATAAACTTCAGAGCTTAATCAATAACTCAGTATGAGACGTAAGTCTCTCCAAACTCTATGCTGTGCTCTGGACTGTAGTAAAAAAAGATGAAAGATAAAAATGTAGATTCTAAATATTGCCAAGGTAAGCAATTTTCCATATCCTTCAGTCGCTACAACTTGATTTCTATCGCTTGCGCAAATATACCTGACGTGATGTCGTATGACAGTCCATGTACGGTTTATTATTTATTCAGGGATTATGTCGTGTTTTGAGGGAAAGCACAATGTCACAGAGAGATCTTGGCATTGCAGTTTCTATTCATGTCTTGTCATAGCCTCACGCACGGGTTTACGACTCTACCATTTTTTATGTTCTTCTAATAGCTTATACAAACAAAGTACTTCATTCTACTTATCTGAACAATATGTACTGTATTTACATAGCCAACCAACTTCAGAAACTATTTCTCTTATATATACAGGGTGACAAATTTTGCGTGAGAAAAAATTGAAGGTGAATGACATTAAAACAAAAGAGAAAGTTATTTTTATCATTTGTTAAATTCCACTTTGTTTTGTAGACACAGGGTTTCCAACTTGGAGCTAAAAATTGACTCCTTACAACAATAAATATTAGGTATTTAATATCGCTATATCGCTTTAATAGTATCGCTTTATTAGGTATTTTATATCCCCTACTGATGATAAATATCATATGTAAATTATGCTGTATTGCAAACCGTGAATAAATATTATTCCGAGTTGAACGTGCAAAAAGCAACTTTTCCCCTCTAATATTTTCACAGCTTGCAACACTACATTCTGTACTTTTCATACAATATGTTTATCGTCGCTAGAGAGTACCAAATGTTCAATAAACTAAAGTAATGCCATTTGAAAAGAAATTAAACTTTTATACCAGGTTGGCAACGCTCACTGTATACGATAAGTTCATATTTTAACTCTTAATATCCAGCGTATTGAAGCAAGTCAGCTCCGAGAACTAAATTTTACTTTAATATAGATATATCGTTTCTGATTTATTGTAAAATATTACATTATTCGTCATTGTAAGGAGTGGATTCTGGGCTCGAAGTTGGATCCCCTGTACCGAGAAAACGAAATCGAATTCGGTACATGATCGTAATAATATTTTGCTTGTTTTGGTGTCCGAAATTCATCCTCAATTTGTTATTCAAATAGTGATTAATCTACAACCCTGTTTATTTTTGTTCAGACGGGGAAAATAGTTCAATTACTTTCGTTAACTTCATTACTATATTATGTAATGCATTCATTAAGTGGCAGTGGCGGTAAACTTCAATTGCATGCAAGCAAGCATGTCCAAATGTCACTATCAATGAAACGGAACTTAAAAGGAAATACACAAAGTGTTAAGAGAACTAATACACATTAACATTATCATCTTGCGTTACTAATAAGAATAAATAGGTCACTAAAGGTGAGGATAAGAAACAAATATCGCCAAACACAATCTAACTGTTCTTACAGAGAGCAGCATGATTTTGTAATTAGTGTGCTGGACTCCTATGTAGGAGTCTTGTATTGTTTTGTTTAAATCCCACGTATCAGAATGCAGTTTAACTCATTTTGAAAGAGCATATTTACTTTTATTTATTTATTTAAATGCATTTTATTATCTGCGCTGTGGAGATGTGGTAGTAAGGACAGTAACATGTCTTACGTTTGGACGAAAGAGTGACAATTGTTTACCCAAACAAATTGGGAAAGAAAGCCTGAACAAAAGTTGCCTAAAGGCCAAAAATAAATTCAAAGACAAATTGTGAAAGGAAACAAGAACCGTTTTCGTGAAACAGAACAACACAAAAGTCTGATTCAGACTATATTTTGTCGAGGAGAGACGAGTTTCGAAGTCCTATGAAGTGCAAATCCATGGGCGTGTTCGTCTTGTAACATGTTTCCAGTACATGTAACATACAAAGGTAGATCCAAAAGAAACCGGAATTGTTCTCTGATGGGCGGATTCGTTGTAGTACATGCTTCTGCCTCTAGATGCCTATTGCTGGGACCCTTCTGCATCAGTCTACCGACCAGCGTTGTCGAGTGAAGTCCTAGTGCCACGTAGTAAATTATTTTGTTAAGTGGCTTTCGCTTGCCACTTGTTTTGCGATTTTTGTGATGACTAAAAAATGGAAAGAACGCATGAGGCTATGCAATTCTGTTTTCCGTTTAAGAAAACAGCTGTAATATCTTGAAACCGCCTACAAGGAAGCTGCTCTGGGAAAACAAGACTTTACGAGTGGTTTCCCCGCTTCGAGGTCATTTGAAGACCAACCTCGCTCAGGGTGACTCTCGGTCTCCCGAACTGACCAAAATATAGCCAGAATTAGTGGAATGATTATGGAAGGCCGTCGCAAAACCACTGATGAACTTGCTGATTTGTTTGGTGCGCCCCGAAGTTCCTGCCAACGGACTTTGAGCAAGGAATTGCAAATGAAAAGAGTTGTAGCAAAATTCGTGCCTCACCAGTACACAAAACCTTGATTGTGAGACAATTTTTAGCCGAAAAAAGCATGATCCAGCTTTTCTACCCGTCACATATTCACTCGATCTTGCTACGAGTGCCTTAGTTTTATTTCCCCGAAAGAAAAAAATATCAAAAGAAAACGTTTTTCAGATATGGAAGAGGTGATTTAAAAAAAACGAGGGAGCATTAAAACTTATCACTTGGCAAGAGTTTCACAGCTGTTTCGAAAATGGAAAGCACGTTTAGACCCGTTCTTTGCATCAAATAGACAGTATTTTGAAAGCGATTCAAGTTATAACACCCAAAATTAAATACTGAAATTTTTATTACAAAATTTCGGCTTCTTTGGGTCCCCCCTCGTATATACCATTCGGGCATCTGTGTTCAATACAATGTGGATCCTGCAGAAGAGCCTTATTTTTTTCCACTTGTAATCGTTATTCGAAGCTAAAACAAATATTCGTAGATGATAAAAAGAAGAGGCTAAATGCCTAGAATGCTCTGTGATACTTTGCAGTTCTGCGGATATAATGGTTCCAGACGTATTGCTTATCTACAGGCCCATAATATATTAAAGAACATACTTTTATAGCATCCCAGCCATCCCGCTTTACTTTATCATTATTATGTATACATTTTTCCCTCTTTGTATTCTTTAAAATCCTTAAAAAAACATTCTCCAGAACTTACATGTGAACACGGACATGAATGGCTTCGTGTACCTGAACACAAAAATTTTGTCTTCA
>JAGDQP010072835.1:0-10459 GCA_022664845.1 Lepisma saccharinum | reverse complement strand
GATTGCGTTCTTTCTACTAACCTGTCGAACGTGACTCTGCATTAACGAATACACTCCGTCCATCCTTTGCATGCTATTACGCTTTAATCATACACCCGATTCTTTTCCAGGCGGGCTTTAATGCAAGACTTCTGTGACATCACAGACGCCTGATAGCACTGGCCACTCGACCAACGAGGACATTTTTTTACTACACTGCAGCTGTTGAGATTCGTACTCCCCACCATCTGACTGGATACTCCTAATCTCTCTCATTGCTAATAAATAAGCCAAACGCTCGTTGACTGTCTTTAATTATCACCCCTGTCTGATATGCAACCACGCATTATTTTATAAAAATGGTCATAACATTAATTTTCGTTGAGATATTGATGTGCCGTCAATGAATTATTGCTAGCGGTTGGTAACTCATCCCATTTGTGGTCCTTTCGACCCATATTTACTTGGAAGACCCTACTTCCTTTGGGGAATCCCTAGCGCCCTGCTTGTAGAATTTTCCAATATGCATTTTTGGATAGCCCGGGTGCGACTTCCTCTAATTTACTCTTAACCGCCTACTCTCCGATTTTTCGTCTTATCCGCTCTGAAGTTCATTTTCTCACGCTTTCGGCAGGCTGTAGCTCCGTAACGCATCGGAATTTCCCCCCCGTTTTCTGGGACCTTTTTATTTTGCACTGTACTATCACCTCCCGAAGTTTGTCGGTCCGTAACCTTACCACGTGTATACAGGAGTAGTGTTGCACTGACAGTGTTGCATTGGCAGATGGTGACGCATTTCACTCACTCAATCGATCGCTCGTTCACGATGAGAGCTTGCAGAGGTAACCCAAGACTAAAAGCTTGTCGATATTTGTTGTGGACCGTATGAATGTAAGTAAAAGGTAGTTTGCTTAGCTTCTCTTGCTTGCAAAATTTTGTTTCAAACTTTTAAAGTTGGTGGTACGGGGAAATTCTCTAACCGATAGCGTTAGTTGCCAAGGGAACTTGCCGATAAAGTAGTAGAACACTTTCCCGTAAACTAAAATTATTTTGTAAAGTTAATTTGAAATACATAAATCTACTGCGCATTCGTTCTGCTCATGTCAGCCCTCCCCCTCTTGCCTCACACACCCCTCTAGATACCCTAGTATCTTAGTTTTCGTTCGCGTCCGCGCTCTTGTGATATAATCCTCAAGTATTGCAAATCTATCACTGTTTGTACTTGATTCTTGAAGTACGAAGAGCTCTTTTTGACGCCTGTGAGAAATCTTGTTGCTGTACGTGTTTTGTGTTCTTGTTACAACGGGATGGATAATCAAATAGATCTTTTGCTTTCCATCCAGCAAATTGAAGGCTATGATGATCCACAAGCTGTACTTGAATGCTGGAATCATTTCTGTTACTACAAGCTGTTGGTATATCAACCTGAAGAAACTGATCCTGAACTTTTACTTCATTACTTACTTTATTATTATTGGAATGATGAAGAAACTGTTTTACAGGCCTGTGTAAATTCTCAAGACATTTTAGACCTTAGAGACTATGGGTTTTTCGGAAGTATCGAAAGTAAGCAACTGGCCTGGGAGTATTATTGTGATTTATTCAATGATCCCAGTGGACTCATTCCCAACGACGCCGTGGAGTTCTTTGGATTGGATACACAAGATTGGGTTGAAGTTACTATGCAAGAGGGCAGTGATGAGTGTAATGTGGTGGACGAAGGCAATGACATTGGTATGGACAGTGATGATGATGGGTGTGACGCATTGTACGAAGGCCTTGAACATGATATAGATAGCGACGTTGCTATGGAGTCTGATGAAGATAATATTAGTGTGAAACAATGGATGGAAGATCATGATGTGGTTATGATGTATGGTGAAGGACCTGAACCACAATTTGAAATTGTATGTGAGCATCCTAAATCGTATCCTAATTTTCCTTTGACTGGTCGTGAAATTACTATTAGGACATTAACAACATCAATTAGTGATCCTGAGGAATATGTAAATAATTTGTTTAACTTTGCAATGGAACATTTACTTCGAGATATTGATCTCGACTCAAAGTAGCATTTACCCTTGAAAGTTCGAATTGTAAGTTAGAAAAGCCTATATACATCCCCTTTAAATTTCGTGCTTATATTAGTGCTGAAGATATCTTGAGAAAGATTGAAAATATATTAAACTCGAACGAAACATTCTTGTTAGGTGAGAAGGTAGTGATTAAAGTTTATATCACAGATCCTATTCGTGGTCAGGGACGACGTGGTAATGACAAGTATTTTCCTTTAGAAAAATATCTTCAAAAACATATCATTCCCGTTGAAGAAGTTCCAGACTGTCTCGCGAGGGCTTTGGTATTGGTGAAACTACGAGCAGATAAAGAATTTGACAACTTGTATTATATGAAGAATCATCCTAAGAAGTGGATTGTGAAGATGCAGAATTGTGTTATTTTGCAAAAGTTGATTTACTTAGTAAGAATGGTGGTACCATTGAAGATATAGATAATTTCCCGAAGTATTGGGGTGAAGAATATCAGATAATTGTCTACGCTCGTATTTCGGACACACGAGAGTATAAGAAAATCTATGTGGGACCTACAGCAAAGAAAAAACTACTATGACGTGATTCAGACTATTACATCATTTTTAGGGAGTGATGGATATTATCACTGTCTTACGCCATATATAAAACAATATCGACATAAATGTGAATATATATGTAGGCATTGTGAGGAGTACCACCTCAATCTGGAAAGTAGTGATGAAACTAAAATTCAGTGTAACAAGTGTCATCGTACATTTCCAAATCAAACATACTTTGACAAGCATAAAACAAAAGAAAAGGGTAGACCTGTATGTAACCATGTGCAACTTTGTCCTCAGTGTGGAGTGAAAATTAATAAACGTAAAGGAAAGTCTAAACATGTTTGTGGCGAACATTTTTGTAAACTCTGTTCAATATATGTGGATGAAATGCATTCCTGTTTCGTAAAGCCAGCAAAACCGAAACGGGTAGACGATTTCTTGTATATCATATTCGATGTTTAGACTATGCGTTTAGATGAAAATGAAAAGGGAGAGTGGGAGTTTGAGCCTAACTTAATTTGTGTGAGTCATCGATGTTACAAGTGTAAAGATGTGGATGATGAAACATATAACTGCTGAGTGTGGTAGTTCAGAAGGTGGAAGGGACTTTGTATATTATAATATGGAGACATTTATAAATCATGTACTCGAACAAGGTCCTAAGTTTACAAAATTGGTGGCTCTTTCACACAACGGGTCTCGATTTGACACTTTGTTTGTTGCTCGTAACTTATTGGAACATCAGAAACTGGTTCCTCATATGAATGCACAAGAACAGAAAATTATGCAGTTAATTGTAAATAATATTATTTTTAGAGATACGTTCTTGTTCATGGGAGTTAGATTAGCTGACTTACCCGCAACTCTAGGCTTGAATGAATCTCTCAAGAAAGGTGATTTTCCTCACTTATTCAATACTAGTCAGAATCAGAATTATGTAGGACTATACCCAAAACTTGAGTTTTATGATATAGACTCAAAATCGGAGAAAGAAGGTAAAGCGATCGCTGCATGGCATCAAGAATGCGTTCAGAGTAAAAAGACATTTGATTTCCAAAAGGAAATCTTAGAATATAGTAAGAATGATGTACGTATCTTGACTTTGGCTCTTATCAAGTTTGCAAATCTCATTGAAGTTAAAACTAATGGAGTTCAATGTTTTCTGCATACCCCCACTATTGCTGCGTGTTCTATGAAGTGTTTTCGTTCCCTTTATTTACAAGAGAATTGTATTCCTATTATTCCACCCTTGGGATTCCATCATGGTGATCATCAGAGTAAAAAAGCACGTGAATGGCTTAAGTATATACAACACGAGTACAAAATTACACTCAGAACAGCTGAAAATGGTGGTGAAGCACAATTCATACATTTTAAGTTGGATGGTTATGATAAAGATAGTCGTACTGGGTTCGAATTCTACGGGTGTTACTGGCACGGCCACACATGTTTAACTCAACTTCGCAATAGGCCTATTGATGCTGAAGGTCATAGCTTGCAAGACCGATATGATGCAACGATAGTTAGGAAAGAATTTCTTGAAAACAGTTGTGGTGTAAAGCTTATCGAGCAATTTGAATGTGATTGGGACAGAGCGGTTAAAACGTCTCCTGAAATCCAAACTTTCCTTCGCGACCACTGTTCAAACGTTGAAGGATGGTTATTTCCAAAAGATGCTTTTAAAGGTGGACGCACAGAATGTTTTCGGGCTTTGTATAGTGTGACGAGAATGAATTTCTGGAATATAAAGACGTCACAAGTCTCTATCCATGGGTCATGTCTAAGAAAGCGCTCCCTACGGGTGAAGTGAAAATTCATAATAAAGGAAAAGATATGTCTAATCCGCGTAAGGTGCATGGACTTGTATTTTGTAAAGATTTACCACCTTGTAATCTCGCAATTCCTCTTCTTCCATATAATGCACACAACAGACTCATTTTTGGTCTTTGCCGAACCTGCATGGATGAAATGCATACGGGCAACTGTAACCATAGTGAGGAAGAACGTGCTATCAGGGGTGTCTTCTGTACACCAGAACTCCATGCTGCATTAGATAGAGGGTATGTAATTCTTGACACATATGAGATTTGGGAAATGGAGATGACGGAAGGGCTGTTCAAACCTTATGTTAATAACTTCTTGAAAATGAAGCAGGAATCTAGTGGGTTCCCTCCTGATTGCATTACAGAAGAACAAAAACAAAACTATATTTCTGATTATGCACGTCACGAAGGAATTGATCTTGAGTATGATAAAATCGGTCGAAATGAAGGATTAAGATACATCTCCAAAATTTTCTTAAATTCCTTATTTGGTAAATGGGGGCAGCGCTGTGACTTGCCACAGACAAAGGTTTTGACTGATGCTCAAGAATTTAATGAAATTGTAATGTCACCTAACTTGGAAATACAAAGTGTTGTTCTTGTAGGAGAGAAACTGCTCGTAACATTCAAGGATTTGGAAAATAGGAATTCTCCATATGGATATACAAATTTAGCAATTGCATCATTCATTTCTTCTTGGGCTAGACTTCGTTTGTATGAAATGCTGGATACCGTGGGAATAGAAAGAGTCTTATATTGTGATACTGATTCAATTATTTATATACATCGACGTGACGAATCCGAGTTGTTACATACAGGAAACTACTTGGGAGAATTGACTAGAGAAATTAAAAAGGATTGGGAGATGCATATATTCTATGGCGCAGGCCCTAAAAACTATGCGTACCAAGTGGAAGAGCTAACTTCAGGCAAAATCGAACATGTATATAAAATTCGTGGAATTACTCTTACTCGACGAGCACTTGAGACAACAACCTTTGAACATTATGATAATTTAATTAGTGAAAAGTATGAAAGTAAGGTAATCTTTAGTCCAAATAACATTTTACGCAAACCTGGATATAGAATTGTGTGTAAAGGGCAAGGGAAGCGTCATTGTATTGTGAATAATAAGCGTCGTCGATTAAATCCTTCAAACAAAGAGGATTATCATACGCTACCTTATGGGTATCGCATAAAGTAGAAAAAGTAAAGTCTGCTATTGTCTGCATTTTACTAAATTCCTTGTACTGATAGTTAGGGAAGAATAATAAGACAACAAAATTAGTATGCTTGGAAATGATTTGTATTTGTATTTTGCTTAAATGCTTTTATGCAGAATAATAAGACAACAAAAACAGTTTGCTTGGAAAAGATTTGTATATGTATTTTGCTTAAATGCTTTTATGTACAATAATAAAAACAACAATTAGTTTGGTTGGAAAGTTTTTCTGTACAATAATAAAAATAACAATTAGTTTGGTTGGAAAGGATTTGCATTTGTATTGGTTGGAAAGTTTTTCTGTACAATAATAAAAACAACAATTAGTTTGCTTGGAAAAGATTTGTATTTGTATTTGAGACATTTTGTACCTCTTGTCTTTTTACGAACTGTACTTGTAAACATAATAGAAATGAACAATTTTCTTGATACACCAAGTATGATTTTTCTTTACCCTAAAGCTATTGACTAGTTTTTTTTAATTGCAAAAGTAGCTAGTCTTGAATAAACCAAATATCCAGTCTTTATACCACAATATAAGATAAAGTGGCTCCAAGTATGAGTTATTTCGTAAAATTTGTTTGTACCTTCTTAAAAAATTACGCAATGTTTGCACGCAGTCTATATGACCTGCAACAAATATTTCATAGATTTCATTACATATAGGCTCGTAGGATAAAGATTCTCAAACATCTTGTTGTACTGATGCAGGAGTAAAGCAGTCGTGAATGTCTATCATTTCACCTTCAAAGCAAGAATTACAGACAAGATAAAACGACGGGGTCCATTCTTGAATACTTCTTATAATACACTTTAAGTCAACCTCTATGTCTGTACAACTACAGCCATCCATGACTGATTTGTGTCAACTAAGTAAACAAATTAATACTTGTTACGCCTTTTATTTACTCCATTAAGCAATCAGATTAAAGAAATCACATCTCCGAGTCAAGAGCTGAAGGCTGTTGAGTGATTGCTTATGTCATATGATCTTCTCGTTGAGTCAAAATTGTCTAAAGGTAAAAAAATAATAACGTTTCTTACCCTCTCTTCCTATCTTAATGCTGAGTCATCACTTCAGTGCAGAAAGATTCTGGGAGCCTCGGCAATCTTTCTCTACGCTCAACTCCTAAACAAACGATAAAAATCTTCTCTCCCCGCATGCGTGCTTACTCTTTCTCTACGCTCTACTCCCGAACAAACGACGAAAAGTCCATCCATCTCTCTCCCTCTCTCGCGCATGTGCAGTTACTCCCTAAGCAATATTTGAGCATTATTGTTGAGAACGACGCGCGAAGCATTATGGGAGGGGTCTTCCAATCGGATTTCTATACTAGTCCTCTGGATGGTGATTCACTCCATGTGCTTGTGTGTTTCGCTTCAGTGTAATGAGGAATCGAGGTTGTGTAAGTAATTATGACACTTATTATTTCTGCCTAGCATTTCTATGAGTTAAATTAACATGGCGTCAATAAAAACTAAATCGTCTCCTTACTATAAAAATCTCTGCTCAGGCAATCTTTCCCTAACCTATAAATCTTTGATAAACTTTATTTATATGAATCATTCTAGTAACTGAGTTCATGGTTCGAGTATTACCTTCTAGTCAAAAGCATCCATGAGTCTGCTGGGACCGCCAGAAGTTGTATTCTATAAGAATAGTGTCCCATCATAAAGTACTTCATTCAAGTAATAAGGGGTCCTACAAAACAAATCCAATGTCTATTAATGTAAGAAGAATTAAAACCAATATAATTAATAACTACTACTTCTTGAGATATAAAGTCGCTGCTAATACAGATGTCAGCTTCGGTACAAATAACTCTTGAAGCAAAATCATAAGTCTTCTTAAGTTAAAGATGCCTTTAGATTTAATTCAGAATTAAATAGCTGCTGTTTCACTCAATAACTGCATTAAACCTGATTCTGCAAGCGATCTTTCAATAATAAAAACCTTAGGCTGACCGGTAGCGTTGTCGCCTCGGACGGCTTGGTTCGATTCTGATAAAGAAAGAATTGGCTCCCGTATCACCATCTTTCATTTCAGACTGGAGCAATGAAGAAGGTTTATCGTTAAGAAATCATCTCTATTTTCTACAAGAGTTGTTGAGAAACAAGTCCCCTGGGACACCCCTGAAAAGTGGATGGTCATTTTATTCCTTAAAAGTAAAGCTATCTCTGTGTGACAGGTACTTGCTGTAATGTCGGATACTACGAGAAAAGTCTCCAAGCCCCCTTGAAATGTGAAGTCATTTGCTTTAAAAGCTTTTCGTTAAGAGCCGTAACTAATCCTAAGTGTAAATATACTGATGTGCTTCTAAGGACGGGTCCTACTGTGTAAAGTGGGTTCCGAACCACTCCGTTCAATAGACGCCAGCTGGATTTGAACAGTTGACCACGTGTACTGAAAGCGAAAATGTAAAATGATACGCAGTCGCTGTGAATGTCGGATACTAGGAGAAAAGTTTCCAGCCCCCTTGAAATGTGACCATGTCGATCCAACTATACGAGATTAAGAAACAATATTCGATTAACAGAGCAACAGACTTGTTGAGTTTGTATCTTATTTATAGCTTTTAGGCACTTATGGATCACTCCGGGGAAACGCGGTAGGGAGTCGGCCATGTCATAAATTGAAGGTACCAACCCGGTACATGCCTGGTGTGGTTGAGGAAAACACTGGGAAAATCTAAGTCAGGACAGTCAGCCACTGGGACCGAACCGATGACCTCCCGAATACGAAATCAACACTCTCCAAAGTTAGGTATGATGGCCGTTTGGAACAAAACACTCATATTTACGTTTACCATACGCACGAGCACACATAACTATTTGTCTGGAAAGAGAAAAATCTTAATTTATCCATCCTTTCTCTGGTCGAACAGGGAACCCTATACTCTACTGACTGGTGCCTTTCCCTATTAAGTACAGTATAAACTAGAAGACGTAAGAATACCAGGAATTCTCGTATGTGATAACCACATATGTTCATCCTATAGATGATAGTTTCCTGTGTGAGCGACTTTAGGATTCAATGTTCTACTCAGAATTTGAATCCAATGCAGTATCTCCTCTTTTCCCTATTGGCTAGTTATTCCTTGAAGTTCTGTATGGTCCCGTGCTCGACCGCCTTTACCAACTGTCAGGTGAGAGAAAATTGGTTAAGATTTGAATTCGACCTACTAGCGACTCCTCGTTGCGTAGGTATTCTCTAAAGTCCCGTGCTCCACCGCCTTTACCAAGGAATCCAATGCTCTACTGTTTGGGCGTCCTTTCCTTAAAGTGGAACCAGCTAGGTTCGAATCCCAACTACACTGCTTTTTTCCTATTAAGTAAAGGTAGATTTGTATTACACTGACCATCCGATATTGTACCGACTAGGCGTAAGCAGGAGTAGCCAGATTTGAGCCCCGATGCCGTGCCGAGCAGGCCTCCTTTCTTTAGTTAAAGATGTCCAGGATTGAATCCTGAAACGTTCTAATAACGTATCGACCAGCCCTCTTCTCTCTAAGTAGGAGTAACTATCTTCGAACCCCAATATTATACCGAGTAGGCCTCCTTTCTTTAGTTAAAGATGTCCAGGTTTGAATCCTGAGACGTTCTAATACCATATCGACCAGTCCTCTTCTCTCTAAGTAGGAGTAACTAGCTTCGAATCCCAATATTATACCGAGTAGGCCTCCTTTCTTTAGTTAAAGATGTCCAGGCTTGAACCTAAACCTCTGATCCAGCGGCTACTCATCTTTAAATCATAATATACAGATGCTTATCAGAATAATGGAAACACCTATAGTTGGCAACACGTCAGATGTATGGGTTGGTAGTGGTGTCGTGGCGACCGCAGCGCCGGACTGCTGGTGGTGGTGTGTTAGGTCGGTCTCCATACTACGTCAGGCGTCGTGGAACACGAGTGTGCAGTGGCTGCAGCAGACGGAGGTAGTGTAAAATGGGAGACCTCTCAGAGTTTCAAAGAGGGCAAATTGTTGGTGCGCGGTTATGTGGAGTGAGTGTGACGGCAGTGGCTAGTGTGTTAGGTGTGTCGCCAGGGACAGTGTCGAAGGTGATGACGGCCTACACAACACACGGGAAAACCACATCGGGGAAGCGGAACAGTGGGCGGAAGAAAAGCATCAGTGACAGGGCACGCCGGGTATTAAAGCGCATTGTCACGCGGAACCGTCGTGCCACTGCGGCGCAAGTGACGGAGGAACTCAATCAGCACCTCCCCCAACCTGTTTCGACAATCACAGTCCGCCGCGAATTACATGACATGAACTTACGGGGTCGTGTTGCACGGGCCAAACCTCTCATTAGGGACCAGAGCGCTTTAGCACGCCGCAAATGGTGCCGCGACCATGCAACTTGGACCGTTGAGGACTGGAAACGTGTGGCGTATGGTCTGCAGTGTCTCCGCCCAACTGTGAAACATGGCGGCGGCACGGTGATGCTGTGGGCCGCAATATCATGGTTTTCATTGGGTCCTGTGGTCACACTTCGCGGACGCATCACTGCCAACGATTATGTCTCAATTTTAGGAGACCACTTGCATCCTATGGTCCGGATGTTGTTCCCGGACAATGACGCCATATTCCAGGATGATAATGCACTCATTCACACAGCTGGAGTTGTTGCAGCGTGGTTTGAGGAACATCGGGATGAAGTTCAACACCTCCCCTGGCCCGCCCAATCCCCAGATCTCAACATAATTGAACATATGTGGTCCATCTTGGAAACACGACTCCGGCGACGATTTCCACCTCCATCCTCTCTCACAGAACTGGCCGATGCCCTGCAAGAGGAATGGTGTAATATTCCACTTGCTACCATTCACGACCTCTATGC
>JAGDQP010072833.1:0-10459 GCA_022664845.1 Lepisma saccharinum | reverse complement strand
TGCCGGGATGACACCTTCCATATAGGCCCTGGCCGAAACTTTCCCTCAATTCTTGAAACGTGAATTTAACTCATTTCCCGTCAAGAAATCAATTTTCTTACCAAGATGGCGTCGTAAAATAACTAATTTGTTGAAACGATGGAAATGCAACAACTTTGAAAGGAAGTAAATATGTTTCCATGTTAACGTATTGGGGTTTGAATGACATTGTGTATCCAATAATAATAGTCTACAGGGCCCTACAGGGGTTGTAGCCTTCGTGCCGGGAATCATGGATGCAAGACCCAAGCTCCGAATCACGAGAAAACTCATCATGTGATCCAAGAACGACATGAGAATACAGAATACAAATTCTGGGAGGACATCATCTAGATCGCGCATAGAGTGTTCTAGTGGTTATGGTTTTGGCCTGTAGTTGGTCGAATTGCAGTGGCATTACGCCTCGTGACGTCCAGTATGAAATGAAAACCTCGCAGGTAGCATATACACCTTATTTAACAGTACATCAACACAAAACATACTCTTAGCATACTCAAACATGCCTTCACCCTTAAAATTCTCCCTCACGATCGGAACGTGGGAGGTCAGAAACTCACACAGGATGGCTATGGAAGCTACCATGGATAACGATGTTTTTAATATTGCCACGAGTAAAATTCTCGCTAAGCGTATTCTGACTACTCTTGAGGAAAATCCAATATGTTTCCAATGTCAGAATACGCATGCATTACTTACTACTGACATGCATTTGGTTCTCTCAAGTCAACAAATGGGTCATATTGACTAACATATACATTGAAATTAAAGAACACAAAGACATATAGATGTAGCAAGTTACAAGTACCACAAAATAATGTAAATGATAAAATAATACGAACAGTTAGCTATGCATACAGGCTTTAAGGTACCAAGTTAGTTTATGGAGAGCTCTTTCAATAAACAATAGTTGAAATCTGTACTCACAGTTTTCCAGTTCTTTGTTTGTCACATTCGGTTAGGTTGATTGTTCAAGATTCGTCCAATCGGTTGAGTTGCAAGGAGGGGAAGGGGGGAATAATATGACGATCTGCATTCACTTACACCACCAATGTCTGTCTATCCTCTGCCAGACGACTATCAACGGCATTAGCTGTATCCAAGCGAGCACTTCTCCAGGCAAAATCGACAGACTGCACATAACACACACACACACTGTCCTTTCATGTATGCCGACGTAATAATGACGTCACCCCGTCGTTTCTGCTATGCACAACACAAAGGACACATGGGCTTTGACTGCCACTGTTTGAAGATACACGAAAACGTGGTTTCACTCGAAGGATTGTATTGCTTATTTTCCACACACGTCCACTGCGACACCTTTGTTCTTAGCGTACGCAAAATATGCAAGTTGTGGTGACGTAGAAAAGTGAGTTGCCAACACAGCTTCCGCCTTTAGCAATGTTATAACTTCAAAATGCACTTCAGCCTACTTAATAAAACATGGGAAACGAATGTTCTCTGCCCTCGGGCAACGGCAGCTACCTTGTAACTCGGCTTTGTTAATGTTTGTTTTATCATGGTCACGGGATTGGAGCCGAAATCTCCACCTGTGGCCTTTGAACTTCTACCCTCGCAAATGCGTAATTTCTTTAAGGTCCATATGAACATTAAGATACATAGAACTAATTTCTTTAAGGTCCATATGAACATTAAGATACATAGAACTAATCGACCATAATGACATATAGTAGACAACAAAGAGACCAAGAGGTAACGAAAATTAGAATATAGATAACATTGCTGTATTTGGTCATGTTTAAGGTTTCTGAGGCTCCAGATTGTCTGAAAGTATAGAAACAAAGACAAAACGGGACATTCCCACGACTTGCTCGCAGTGGAACTTTCTGGGAGCCTAGAATCTACCCAAGCGAATATCTTCATTCGCCGATTACAAATGAAACGCTTTTAGTTTTCCTGATTAATAAACGATTAAAGCATCTCAACTACGTTCATTAAGATTGTTTTAATGGCTTTCACATTAATCGAAGAATAATATTAATTACCTAATTTTCATTTAAAAACATAGATATATTGATACATAGACCAATAGAAAGACATTTTCCTTTCTTTTTTAATTTTTAAACTCCCTTTCCTTAGGGTGGGCTCACAGTAACATTTCATCGGTCACAAACACCTACTTCTCGAAGATCTCTTCTAATATTGTCCTCTCAACGACGTCTCGGTCTTCCCAATGGTCTCCTTCCATCCGGCCTTTCAACCAGAGTAGAATATAATCTTCGTTTTTCCCCCATCCGAGCTACATGGTCTGCCCACCTTAGTGGCCGTGATTTCATTATTTTTACGACACCTGGTGAATAGTACAGTCCGTGGATCGAGTTTTTCATTATGCAGTCTCCTTCACTCTCCAGTCATCTCGTCCCGTATATCTTTCTCAAAACCTTATTTTCAAATACACGTAATTTATGTTCATCTGCTAGGGTCGTATCCCAACTTCGCCACCGTAAAGTATTACCAGCAGAATAACCGTTCTGTATATTTTCAATTTCAAATTCCTTGATATTAATCGCGGTGTTAGAAGTTTTTGGACTCAATAGAAACATGCATTCCCCGATACTAAGCGACTTTTTCTCTCTTCCGTTACCTCATTTTTGCTTATTACGTATGCTCCCAAGTATTTCAATTTGTTTACTTCCTCTATGACCTCATCCCTAATTCTTATACTTTTATTTCCTCCATTCTATGAGCTTCGGCTTGTTATCATGTATTTTGTTTTAATGAACTTGTGAGTTCCATAAGCCATAGAGTTAGTTAGTTAGTTAGTTAGTGACCAAGCGATGATTTACAAAATAGTGGTTAAACCAGCAATGATGTACGGAGCAGAAACATGGCCAATCAAGAAGGCACAAGAGAAGAGATTAGTTGTAACCGAAATAAGAATGCTACGCTGGATATGTGGGATAACAAGAAGAGACAGTGAGACATGTGAGAGTAACAGCAACAACCAAGGTTGTAGAGATATCTAAGAAGATACCAGATAGAAGGCTTTAGTGTTATGGACATGTAATGAGGAGAACAAATGACTATGTAATCAGAAGGGTGATGGCAATGGAAGTGGAGGGCAAGAGAAGCAGAGGGAGACCGAGGAGGAAATGGATGGATAGGGTTAAGAAGGATCTCGGGGAGAAAAGTCTGACAGGGGAAGAAACCCAGGATAGGGATTTGTGGACAAGACATCAGAAACGTCGTTCCCACGCAGATGAGAAAAGAAGCTGAGAGAAAGAAGAAGAAGAGGTGACCAAGGGTTAGGCTAGATTAGGTAAATCAGATTGTGTATTGTTTTTCTTTATTGCACACAAGATTCGCATGGGCTCTGAGACGTCACCCAGTTCAGTACAATACTCCCGCGAGAACGACGTACTCCGAAGGGCGTAAATATTAATTAATGAGCGAGATCTGTTGTCCGGAGACTAAACTGTGTTTCGGCAGCGTCCTCATGGAGCAAGCGGGAGAGCAATAGCTTAGCACACGACAGGTACACGGTTCGAGTCTTGGTCGTGACATTTACTTTATACTTTTATGTAGTACATATGAAAATGTCATGTTTTACGATATGATTTTGACATGTAAGGTGAATAATATTGTTTTGTAGATTTTTATTTTTTTCATTCGCATTCTTCTTTAAGCTTCATTTATTTAAGATCTGCAAATTGACATAGTACAGTTGTACCTAGGTATGCTCAGAAAATAAACCGAAACAGTGCGTGCGAAAATAAGTTTAATAAACGGCTGCATTACACTTTCGAAATTTCTGTTACAGTGGAACCTCGATATATCGAACCACAAGGGGAACGAGAAAACTTCGAATAAATTATCGAGCATTTCGATACACCAAGGTTTTATTTATCAAGGTGATTTCTGACTGACTGCGATATACAGAGGTTTCTCACACGCGCACTTTTCTGCCAAACTGGACTCGGACAACGGTTGGTGGTTGGGGTGTTCCATGCAATAACAACTGTAAACAATGGTGGGGGTTACAGATTGCAACATGAACAATTGTCGTTCAAAGAACGAGCTGTGTTTTGTATAAATACAGTACAGTATTATATATTTTATCAAAAAAAATCGATATACAGAGCTTTTCAAATCAAAACCTCGATATATATAGAGGAGCGGTGGCAAGCCAAGCAAGTACAGTGGAACCTCGATATAACGAACCTCGAAATATGGAATTCGTTGACAAATGGAAGTTCGTCCATTCCCCTTGAACCTGCTATCACTCCCATGTGTATTTCTACCTCTATATATCGAAGGACTAGTCAGGAAGTCCTCGATATTTCGAATTTTCATACTTGCTTGGCTTGGCACCGCACCTCTATATATCGAATTTTTGAATTGTAAATCTCTTTTTTCGAAGTTGTTTTGATATATAAAGGTTTATATAATATACCTCGATAATTCGAAGTTTTCTCCTTCCCCTTGAGGTTCGATATATCGAGGTTCCACTGTATGAAAATTCGAAATATCGAGGTCTTCCTGACCAGTCCTTCGATATATTGAGGTAAAAATACACATGGGAGGTTCCATAAGAACTTCGATATATTATTATTATTATTCATATTGCAAGTGTAATGCGACCGTTTATTTATTCTTATTTTCATACTGCTTCTATTTTTATGTGCACATGCAATTGCACTATGGAAATCAGAAGATATGAAATAAATGAAGCGAAAAGAAGAATGCGAATGAAAGAACAAAAAAGCTCAAAAAATAACAATCACTTTCCATGTCAAAAGAATATGGTAAAATATGATGTCCCGTACTACAGAAAAATAGAATATAACTGTCAGGACTTGAATGGCTGACCTTCCGTATTAGTCTAGCGGCAGATTCAGATTACCTTGCATTTTGGGGCGTCCAGGGTTTCCGCCAGGAATTTCAGTTTGGGGGAGGGTGTAAAGTCAAAATTGAGAGAGTGTTAGCGAAGTTTTCTACGGTTTCTATCGATTTCTCACAGCAAAAAATTTCAAGTTGGGGAATGGGTGTTGTAGAGTCTTTGGGGGTAAACACCCCCACAGGAAGGCGGGTCTGGCAGAATCACTGGGGTGACCAAGATTTTAAAAATATTTTCTTATTCATTTTTGTGTGTTGAATCCAAAAATGCCGGGTGCAGCACTGGCACCCTTGAGCAATTTTATTAAGGAGGGAATTTTACAGGGTGTTTATGCTTTTGCTTTTTTGGTATGAGGTTAGGCGTTAGGACTATATCGTAAGATATTTCATTCGTATTGTATTTCTGAAATATTATTTATGATCCAAACCATCATATATAATTAACATTTGCAAGAATTGACGAGTCCCACGCTAGATGACAACACTGACTACCTAAAAAAGGGACAAACTTCGGGAGGGGATTCCTCACATCAAAACAAGAAGAAAGTTCCTTCGAAGACATTTTGTAACATTCATGATTTTGGAGCTACAGGCTCTCAAAGTTAAGGCGGCATCGTCATAAATGACGTCGTATCTGCACAAATAATGACGTACACAAGCAAGTCTGATAATTACGTAAGCCATTATACTATTTCAAACTCAATTGTTCTAAACGTTGATACGCTAAGAGATCTGGGTGTGATATATGACAATAACCAAAGCCAAAGACCAAAGACCAACTCAATCACAACCGCTCGGTAACAATATGAAATACGGAGTGGTTGGAACTTATCGATGGGTTCAAATGCTGAAGGTCGTGCGTTCGCCCCTAGTGGCCGCCCTCTTGGCAGAGGGTTTCCCTGCTGGAATTGTGTCTTGTATAGCTCCAAACCGAGCGGTGGAAGCTCGGTTGGTAGAGCGCTGTCTTAGCATTCGGGAGGTCGTCGGTTTGATTCCAGCAACCGGCACTCCTGATTGAGGTTTCTCCGTCACACCAGGCACATGCCGGGATGGCACCTTAACTTAGGCCCTGGCCAATGGAGGGCTAAAGTTTTACGTCAGATCCGGTAGGTCGTCATGGCAACCCGCCATGTTAAGGTCTAAAAAACGTGTGTTTAGCAGCAGGTTTGTAGTGTTCAATATCCAAGAACTCGTTGTGGTTTGGGCTTTGTGCCAGATGGTTATCATTACAGTGAAAAAGACGTGTTGCTTTCTTTCTGTTTCCAAAGGACTGGCACTAGAAAAGGAAGTGGAGGGAGCCAATTACTTAAACAAATTTCACACATTTTTGAATATGTTGATATTATTATGAGGACAATATTAGAAGGGAACTTAGAAAAGTAGGTGTAAACAAACAGCATGATTACTCATTTATTTGTGTTTGATCTTGAACTACAACTACGGTATTTTAGGTGAGTCCAGGCAGACAAAACTGTAAAGGAATTGTCGGCAGTGAGGGGTCTCTCTGGGCAACTGCCCGGTTCGCCTGTACCTAGGGCCGCCACTGATTCCACTTTATTTGTTCGAAATCCTACATACAAAATAAAGAAGAAAAAAAACGATCCCAGCGGCCGGCGGCCAAGGTGTGTAATCATTCCCACAAGCCGGAATGACACGCTCCATATAGGCACCTTCCCAAATCATTCTATCAACTATGTGTGGTAAACTTTGTTGACGTATTACAACGATAAAATTTTGCACAGCGACGTAATTCCAGTGACAATACCATACTCCATGGTTACATTCATATACAAACCAATTTTGGTTTGGGACTTAGGTTGGATCCCACCGGCCGCCGACCATCTTGACCCAAGTGTTTCCATGGCTCTTCCTCAGTCCCACCAGGTAAATGCTGGGATGGCACCTTGCATATAGGCCCTGGTCGACACCTTCCCCGAGTGTTGTAGGTTGCATAAAAAAGCAGTTTTTCCGTCTGTCCAAGAATGTCGTTCAACGTTCATCAAAATATCCATTGCCGAACTCTTACAAGGATGAAATTTTTGCATAGCGACGTAAGTCGGTTGACAATACAATATATTCCACTGTTCCTTTGATATGCAGAAAAACCATACCTACCGTTCAGACTAAGAACACAGTAGTTTTTTTGTTGGGGTGGGGGAGGGGGCAAGGGACGACTAACAAAAAGCATCGGAAATAAGTCGAGCATCATAAGAATACATTTCTTCAACGTTTTGATGATCAATTTTGTGTATGGAAAACTGAATTAGGAAAGGGAGCGCGTCTCATGTTTTTCTTTTGATCCATGCATAAACGAATGAAAACTTTGAATAAGATGTATCTTTGTCGTTGGATTTGCATCATCTTTGAATATGTTGCATTGCTCCAAGCTGCAAACCAGGCGAAACATGGAAAATTGAATTAATTTGAAAAAAAAAATCGCCTCACTCCAGCACAAGAACTGATGGGACTTTCAAATTTTCCCTGGGTGAATTTATACCGTTGAATATTTTTTCTTTATTTGTCGTTCGAATTTAATCATCTTTGAATATGTTGCATTTGTCCATGCTGCGAAAAGTGGGAATCATAGAAACCTGAAATAACTTGAAAAACAAATTTCACCCGACTTGGACATCAGAGCCATTGACAGAAAAAAGTTCTCCTAGAAATGTCGCTTGACGGGAGTCGAGCCCGACATAGCCGGTGGCATATATTGCATGCAATGGTTCTATCCAGCAAAAGTTAAAAAAGCCCCCCCCCCCCCCAAAAAAAAGTTGATATAACGTGTCAGACAAAGGCTATTTAACTTATGGATATATCGATGAAAAGTTCGTGGTGTCCTCAAAACATTGAACGTTAATAAAACTCTTTTCCGGACGTCTTCCGACGATGAAATTTTGCACAGCGACATATGCCCGGTGACCATACAATAGTTATGCTTTGATATGCAGAAAAAACATACCTACCTACCATTCAACCTAAGAGCACCATTCCATTCCTTGAGGGGGGGCGTCACTCTCCCTCACCATGTCATTTGGGAGCAGCAGCACTGTTTGGACAACGTAGAGACAGTCTATATGATAAAACAATGCGTTTGACTACTGCACGGATTTTTCCCGCCCCTAAACATACCAGACTTGTATGTGTGTTTGGTTGCATAAGCAGCAGGTGCTTCACGGATCCAAAGTTATCAAACGGGACATTTTTCATGTTTCCATCAATAAGCTTGGTGGCGATCACATTTTGTACAGCGACGTAAGTCGGATGACAATACAATATATTCCACTTATATGCAGATAAACCATGGAAGAAGCACTGTTTATACAACGTTGAGACAGTCTACAGAATGAGTTTGACACTACTACTGCTATGCTTAAGTTACAAATAGGCAAAATGTTCTAAACCATATGTAAGGACAATGTATTTCGACTCACCCAGTAGTTGTCATCTTGTACGCTGGTTGGAAGCACACCATATATCACACACACTATTGAAGAAAATGCAACTTTTTACCAAGATGGCGTCGATAAATGCACCATTTTTGAGACCATGAAAATGTAACAACAATGAAAGACGACAATTTTAATCTATAGCTAGTGTTCATTGACATTATTACATAGATCTTTATGAAGGAACAGTGGATGATGTGTTCCATTGCGGAAGGAGGAGGAGGAGCATTCTGATAGATATACTAGAAAGGACCAACATACGATGTCTTATGAAAGACAAAATATATACTTTTTTCCGCCCCCTTGAAATGATGATCGATGTTTCAAATGCTGGGAGATGGTGGGTGAAACCGAGTGCAGCGACCAAGCAATGCGAATATCGGGATAGTAGCTTACAGCCAGTCCATGCCCCATCCGTCCGCTGATGTAGCCTTGGAGAGGTCCCAGGTTCGATCCCAGCAGCCGCCGCCCATCTGGACCGAATTGTTTCCAGGGGTCTTCCTCAGTGCCACCAGGCAAATGCCGGGATGCCATTTTCCATATAGGTCCTGGCCCGCAACTTCCCCAGTCACTATCTCTCCGTTCAACTATCTGTGGCATAACCATAAAAGAAAGCATTTTAACTGACCGCGACAGAGCATCATCATATATAATGTCTTCAATACATTGAACGTTCATTAAACTCAATTCCCGACCTCTTACAACCATGAGGAAATTTGGCACAGCAACGTAGGTTGGGTGACAATATCATATTCCATGGTTACTTTCATATACAGACCAATTTTGGTTTAGGACCTTGGTTCGATCCCAGCGGTTTAAAATGTTCTAAACTATATTTATGGAAGATGTATTTTGACTCACCCAGTAGTTGAAGTGGTCATCTTGTACACTGCTTGGAAGCACAATATATCACACACTATTGAAGAAAAAGGAATTTTTTTTTACCAAAATGGCGTCGTAAAATAGCTAATTTGTTGAAACCTTGGAAATATAGCAACAATGAAACGCAATCAATATGTTTCCATGTTAACCTACAGCTACTGTTTGGTTTTAAATGACATTGAATAGATCTTTTTGAAGATGATGATGGAATAGTTGATGGTGTGTTCCATTGCGGCAGCAATACATTCTCCTCATGAAGAACGGCAGTTCTTCGAGCGACGCTGGCAAAGGACACTGTTAGCGGCACTCAGATAGTTTCGGATCTACCGAAGTATAAGTCCGACTTTGATGCTTGAACTTACATTTGAAAGCTCTTTCCAATACTAAGACAGGAAAAAAATTGGGTCGGTAGTATCTCCTTTGGACCCCTTACGGCGCTTTGAAAAAAGTATGAAAATTTCACATTTTTTAGGATAGCACTGACCCCAGACCATATAGGCGGCCGAAACGTACTGGATCGTATTCTACGTTTCAATACGTTTCAAGCGGTGTAACATACATTAAAATCGATGGAGCGGTTCAAAAGTTACGACTTTTTTAACCGAATCACAAAATTTTCACAAATGATAGAAAGGTATATCCGTCATTCTGTGTGTCTTTGTTTTAGCCCCAAATGGGTGGTACCGGGGGGGGGAGGGGTTAGGGGTCCATTGCGGGTCCCAAGCTTAGATTTTTTATAGGAGTTACTGTTTTCGAGATATGGAGCAAAATCGATCTTGTATCCTTACGCCATAGTGACACGTGCCACTTTTTAAATACGAGCCCGTACGGAGAACACTCTCCGCCGCTGCTCCACTCATCTGGGCATGACGTAAAGGAGAAAAATGTAATGACCGTACCTAATTTTATCTAACCTCCACGTTCCCATGGTGAGTAATTTAAAATGTACTTTCTGCCAAGAATAAAACATGCTACACATTATCGATGATGCACCTTGTCCTTTAATCGAAACAAACCGTGCTTTATAGGCAATAGTCTTCAGCAATATCATTCAACATTTACTGACTTGTTGCAATATACTCAGAATGCTATAAATCACGTTTAGAAGCAGGAAATACTTTTCTTTGTTACAGACAGGAGACCTTGTAGACCACCGTCCGTTTCCAATAAATATGTTCCCATCAGTGCAAGCGCGAAGCCTCGGTAGCCTAATAATTAGCGCTCTTGACTCCTTC
>JAGDQP010072832.1:0-10459 GCA_022664845.1 Lepisma saccharinum | reverse complement strand
CTAAAGTGTTTGAAAGTCTCATTTACAATAGGATAATTAATAATGTGTGAAGTGCAATATCGCCATTTCAGCATGTTTTTTTTTTACTAAAAGGTCAACTGAATCAAATCTGGCTGTAATCACTGACTACATAGCATCAGGTTTAGACAAAGGTGCACAAATTGATGTTATCTACACTGACCTGGCCAAAGCATTTGATACCGTAGATCATGATATAATGTTAAGTAAGCTCAGTTACTTTAATTTTACTGAACTCTCATTAATTTCATTGCCTCATACTTAAAAAATCGTAAACAATCTGTTATTTACAAAGAGTTTATTTCAAAACAATATGAAGTTCGATCAGGTGTTCCCCAAGGTTCAAATTTAGGACCCCTTCTATTTCTTATATTCATTAATGACTTAACACAGTGTATTATGAACTCTAAAAAACTGCTATTTGCTGATGACCTAAAATATATTTGGAAATATCCTCCACTGAAGACTGTGATAAACTTCAGTGTGACTTAATCAATGTTGCTAAGTGGTGTGAAAAAAAACAATCTTGTTATAAATGTTAATAAATGCAAGACTGTCTCTTTCACAAAGCTTAAAAATAAGTATAACTACACATACGCAATTAACGGTGTTCATATAAACAGTGCCAATTCAGTAAAAGATCTGGGTGTAATCTTTGATTCTCATTTAACATTTAATACGCATATTGTGACCATGAGAAATGAAGCCTACAGAAACTTAGGATTAATTGTCAGATTAGGAAAGGATTTTAACAATCCGCAGGTTCTTAAATTACTGTATTTTAATTATGTCAGATCTAAATTGGAATACGCATCTGTAATATGGAATCCACAATGCAGTAAATATTCTAGGACCATTGAGGTAATTCAATCAAAATTTTTTAGATTCTTAGCGTACAAACAAACAGGTTTGTATCCAAAATTTGATTCATCATCGCTACTGGCAGTCAACTTTGATCTTCTGACCTTGGAGAAAAGAAGAATTATTAATGATATTGTATTTCTTTCTAAAATATTTAATAATGAAGTTGATTGTACAGACTTAACCGCAGCTTTTTGCATAAAAGTTCCCTCACTTAGAACTCGTATGCGAAACAATGAGTTTTTCTTCTGTCACAAGGCCAGAACAAATTCTATGTTAAAGTCTCCCATATGGCGAACTTGTACTGCTTATAATAAGTATTTGGAAACAGATAATGAAATAGATATCACCAATAGGGCAAAAACAGGCATACGCTCTAGACTGATTCAATATATGTCAATACTAACTGAAACTTTATTTTGTGTTAACTATATTAACGTTTTGTTCTGCTTTATGCAACGGAGAAATTATTATTATTATTATGTTAATTTTATCTTGGGAAAATTATGTTAATGTCTTTGTCTGTGCGATTGGGTTTGTACATTTGTTTTTTCTCTATCTTGCGGAAACTATTATGATGACTGTTTTGTTCTATGTGATTGGGTTTGTAAAGTTTTTTTTTATGTGTACAACTTGAATTATTTCATTATACAATGGATTATGCAATTATTTCAATGGAAGACTTTAATTAGGCATTAGTCTGTTGTTTTCCAAATAAATAAATAAATAAGATTTTCAAAGTCAGTTTCTTTCAAGCTAAATATCTGAGCTAGAGTAGCAATATGTTTTCTCAATTTTGTGGATGTCACAATTGATTTGTTACTTACATTAACTTTTGTGTCAAATTCTATCAGCACATCGGTTCCTCTCAAACATGCTTGTGATCCATAATTAGGGCGAGCAAAAGGGTTCGGATTATTACAGTGAACACCAGCTTCACTCCTATACTTTAAAAAAACATATATCAGTTGCTTCTACAATTTCCTTATTCAAAAGAATGGGAACTTTGCGCTCATGCTTACTACACGTTTCGACAAATTAAAAGCGATTTACTAATGTTCTAGGGTCAAGATCTGCCTTTGTATCAAAAATGGCCCGGATTTATTCGGCCGTTTTGCGCGATGCGATAACAGATTTTTAAACAATAATTGGCAGCACTGCCAACTGGGGTTTAAGGAGACGGAGATCCCTAATGTATATTGGGATGTCGAATGTTGTGTTGAATAATGGCCTTGTCAGCTTTGGTACGCATGCACACAAAGTTATGAAAGCAATTACATTTTTGAACTAGGTTCATGACACTGACAGATGGAGTCAGCCTCATCCGCTCGGACCTGCTCCAGTATTTAAAGCATATGAATCCAAAATTTGATGGAACCCAATAGACGTGTGTAGATTTTTGTTTGACGACCCCAGCGTTTGACCATCCTGACTAAGGTTCTTCCAGGGTTTTACCTTAGTCACACGGCAAATGCCGGGATGCCACTTTCAGCACAAGCCCTGACCGACACCTTTCCGAATCCTTTCCCCTCTCTATTCCTGCCTAAACCTTAGATGCCTAAAGGCCATAAACAAAATTTTAATTTAAATTCCAAATGTACGAACAAGGGTTTCGATAAGGTACCATTTCGCCATTTGCCTGGGGAAAGTTTTGGAAACCCTGAAAGAATGAAAATAAATAAACGAAAGTTCGCCAGCAAGAAGGCTCGAAATATGCTCGCTTAAAGTGCTTTTCCGATTATTATTATTACGCGTTTAGCACCCCGGTTTCGGAATATTGAAGTAAATGCTAGAAACCAGATAATGTCTCGGTTCAAGCAAATCAAAATGTGATCAGCCTAGCTATATTATTAGCTCTTTGTTTCCGTCTCATTAGGGTGGTGGCGGAATTCAGTTAGCGACAAAGAGTTGGATGTAGTTGATTTATTTGTATGTTGTGTCTGTTTTCAACAATGGGAAAGTTTAATCAGTCATTTCTATTTTGTCTTTTAAACACAATAAACCAAATATGAAATGTTTTATAAGGTAAGTTGTATTCCTAAGAGGCAGCACTTGTAAGTCAGTATAAAACAATGAATAAACAATATTGCCTATTGACTTCTATTGCGTCATACTGACCTATGAACAGTCTAAATATGGGCTACCTTGCCTACCTACATCTCCATCTTAAGAGTTTCCTTCTCTTCGAACACAGTATTTTCCATTTCAAACCTAGTAAGTTCTTTTCATATTTCAGCAGTACCTGTCATAAAGAGAAATCAGCAATCGACTTAGGAAACGAGGAAGTGCTACTGTTATAACGGATAACCTATACTAAGAAACAACTATATCTTTCTTGGAAAAGCAGGAATCTACTAAATGCAAGAAGATATTATATTTTAGTTAAGTTGGGCTAAGAGCTGAACAATTTAAAAAATGGAATATACCTGAACGAAAAAAGGGACTTTAGAATTCAGAACACAAGAATCAGATTCAGGAGGATTCAGGATGATGCTTTCTGATCTAGATCCTTGTGATGATGAAGATATGCCAGCAGCACAAGAAAAGTCAGATGATAAAGATACAAATTGTATATTCTGCGACAGGATATTCTCTGAACACAGAGGGAGACCTGTGGGTTATGTGTATCATTTGTTCGAGGTAAGCACATAAAGAATGCGCTGGTACAGAAAAGGAGGACAATCTCTGACTTTTGTAAATATCCATTTATAATCACTATATCACTCTTGAAGATTATTTTGAACTCTTAAAATTTCTTCTTAATTATTTAAGGTAACTTTAAAGGGTAGCCCATATTTAGACCAGTGTTTCAAAAGTCAAGATTATGACATCTTTCTAAAATATGTGTTTAATATCATAGTCATGGGTTTCTAATCTAAAATTGCAACTACGTTATAAAGTAAACATGTCTCAGACATATTTGCAGTTGTTCTTCAGTACATTTCTTGGAACATTTTGGAGATATTCGAAAAATTAAAGTAGTAGCCCCTATTTGGACCTTCCCCCGCACTCTCTCTCTCTCTCGCTCTCTACCTCTCTCTCTCTATATATATATATATATACACACATATATATTTTGGAGTGTTGAGAGAAAATCATAAATATAATTCAAAATATTCAAATGTAATTAAAGGTAAGAAATCAGTCCTACAATCGAAATATAAAAGAACGAACATTTAATTCAATGTAGCAACAAGTAACGCCATTTGTAAAAAGGAAAACATATTACCTTTAAGACTATACATTAGAACTACTTCAGTACAACCACGAGAATTCAGAATAGATAGGGTTCCCAACAAACAGGGAAAGACAATGGAAAAATAAAATAATGAACTATTTTTGAAACGTGCCTCCTACATGGCTAAAATAATGACAGTTCCCACCGTAAATTGGACAAACAAAATAATTCCCACCTGGAGGTAACAACAACACATTAGATGAAGAAATCAAAGACTTCTTCCTCTTCTTTTATAGGCACAAAAGTATTTCCAGAATGTAACTACCAATGGTTATAATTCTTAATTAATGTGAATTTTCTCGGAGACATGCCTTTAGAAATATTTCATGGTCAAAACAAGCATTAAGAAATATGTGTAACATCCGGGAGACATGTCTACCAGAAGGACACAAATAAAATAATTCACATCCCTTCTCACTCCTATTTTGACCTAAGACCTTCTGCAAATCCGGTTCTTAAAATCTAGTCTCCTTGTTTTCAAAATTACTCTTGCTGTCACTTATGAGAACTCAAGGATTTTCAGAATCACATTAAGAAACACCACTAGAGCCCATCAAGCCTGCAACTCATCCTGAGAAGACACGAAAATCAAAATTCAATAAAACCAGACAGAATTTAGGATCGAGAGGCCAGTCTTGGTTTTACCATCAACCCGGCTACATCAAAACGAACAGTTTAATTTACCCGTAACTCGTGTGTGTAAAAGGTGAACTTAGTATTCTTTTACTTAGTGTGTTACAATTTCGAAAATCAGAACAGTCGTGTATCCTCAATGAACTATACTACCATCACGAACTTTAGTATTTGAGGTCAATCGAAAGGCTAGAAGAAGAAGAAGAATATGAGAGAGTTATAGACAGTATTAATCAACATTTCTTCTCTACATGAGAACGTGAAGATAGAGACTTCTCAAGTGCTTATATGAAAAGGTATGTGAAAGATAAGGCTTGATTGCAAAATATAAACTTAAACATATTGCTCTATTCACTCTAAATTCTGGTCGACAAATGGTTAGCTTAATGATTATGATTACGAACAAAGTTTATTTTATAATAAAACTAGGAAAATGTCTATTCTCAATTTCAATGTCTTAAAGCAGCATGTCCTCCCAACCTCTTTTAGAAGTTAAGTATTTAGGAATTCTTCAGTGTTGTTTCTTCAGGGAAAAGAAAGTGAGTAAATCCAACTGTGTTAATATGTGTACAAATAGTGTTTTTCTGTTGTTGTCCGTTTAATGACGAATGCATTTCTATACACTACGTCCCCCTTTAAACAGGAAATTACGACAAATAAGAAATAGATACAAGCTAAACCACGAAATAAGCAGCGTTAAACAATATGTACATATATTTACATATAATGGACCATATATATATATATATATATATATGGTCCATTTGCAACTTTCTTGTTAATTTCGTCTAAAATTAACCAAAAAAATGCTTACTCAATTTTTATACTTGTTATTCTAGATATGCTCTACAACATAAATCTTTACAAATACATAAATATTTTCAGTTTACGTAATCGTAGAGCAATTTTTTACATTTTTTCACTCACAGTCCACTGTGTTACGTCACAAAACTGTAACTGATTGGAAAGTGACAGAGTAGAGAAAAATATATTAAACTGACACGAGACAAAGATACTGAACTCGTATATCCAAGAAGTTTTCAAATACTTAAGAGATTGAGAATGACAAATCACAAGTTAATTATAATCGACACAACTATTATTTTGATAGTAATATCACGTGTAACAGAGTAGATGATCGAGAAGTGCACTCACCTTTACGTTGAACTGTATCTTCCTACTGGAAACAAAATACTGTTTACATAAACCAGTTGTTCATGTTATCACCTTCTTGTTCCCATGATGCTCCAGTCTAAAAACACTACTAGGGCGAATTTGAAATACGTGTGAACTAATAAGCGTAACAGAAGAGAAAGTAACAGAGTGGACATTTTACAGGGACATCGAAAAACAATTTATAATTTAATTATAAAAAAGACTCTGGTTTTGTAAGCATTTCTATTCTGAAGACTTATTTTTTGGCAGCCATCAAAGTTATTCGTTTGAAGATTTTTTTCTGTTTCTCGTAAATATATATATCTATATATAATTATGAACTCTCCGGACACGGTATTTTCAAAGTTTTGGTGCAATTAAAACCTTATTATGAGAAAAATATATAAAATATAAGAATTGTTGGTGTGCGGTATTCATCAATGACACGCTGTTTCATTTTTACGATATATCCAGTTACTCAAGCTTATCATATCATATCTTATAGGCCGCTAAAGGCCAGGGACATCAAATGTACAAGAAATTTCAAAATGGCCCATATATATATTATCTGCCTTTCTACATTTTCACGGGCAGAGGAAACATATAGTATGTACCCAGTGGAATTTATTTGTCATTTTGTTATGAAATTCATTCAAATCTAATTTATATATAAAATTTCATTCGTGGTGGTTCAGAACTTCATGGATTCAAGAGCTAACAAACGTTCCTTGCTTCTGATTGTAACCCTACAGTTAATGAATTGGAGACGAAATCCGGAGGATCGTGCCAGATTTGTACACGGTACGGATCCTACTCCAGCATCTAGAGCCAGTTTCTTTAATGTGCAGAAGGAAAGAAAGAAAAAGAAACATCTGAGCAGATGTTTCGGAAAATTCCACGCATGGTATTATCTTATTTTAGCTTTAATATTTGTAAAAACTCGCTGATAGTGTGCAGACAAACTAACGTAAAATATTATTCTGTGAAGTAAGACGTTTATAATTTGAATACATCTTTTACTGTAACAGAAATTTCAGAGCCCGGAACAGATATAAAATTGAGCATATCTTTCCCCGTTTTTCTTTAATGAATACATTTTCAAAATTAATGAATTTGATGGAACTGCTCGTTTGTAGTAGCGTTTTAACTGTGGAAATGTGAAACTGAAAAGTAAGAATTTACTTGTGTGTCGAATTAGTATTATTTTCTTTCGGGTAAAGCCACGGTCACAAAGAACTTCCTACATGGTTTAATTTATTTATTGTCTTTAGGCGTCTCAGGCTCAAGTCAGGAAAGGGTGCGGGAAAATGATGTTACAAGGTAATGGACGAGAGCCTCGTGTGACTGAGGAAAAATCTTGAGAAAACCTAACTGAGACTAGGTGGTTGCTGGGAACCTTCATGGCACCTCCAAATTTCTGAGCAAGCCCTCTATAATCTGAGCCGCGGTCCCTTGGTTTTCTACACCAGTGTGATTAAACTGGATCAATCTATGAACTAAATTACTTTTGAGAGCGGCGAGAAGTGGTTAAATCCTAGAAGATATCAGAGGGTGACCCAGAGGTGAGTGCGCTCACTTTCTGTGTGGGTAGTAACGGGTTCAATTAGTGCCGTGACTACTGAACAGAGTGTTTCGGAGTCCACTTTACCAACTGTAGGCCCGTGCTTAGAAGTTCACAACCTCGATTAACACATTAATAACAGTTTAATCAATAATCAAACGGTGACACTCAAGATGAAGCACTCTGACATAACTCGAAACTGTCGGATTGTAACTTTCAAAGAGGCCTTGTTACATACGTGAAATTGTGTTACATTGACTCCAAACAATTATCATAGTTTAGCAATGAAAAATCTTAGCCAACGCGCAAGCAATAATGCGTCACCTAACAATCATTGTAAAAATGCCTAAATGTACACATTCATTATTGTTCAACACTTCGAACGTTTCAATGAGTATTCATGCAATGTAGCCTGGATGGGGGAAAACGAAAATGAAATTGCATTGCGGTTGGTAAGACGAGCGCACTGAGGCCATTGAAAAGACGTCGACGTTGTTGGGATGACAATATGTGAAGAGCTGTAGAAGTGGTTCGTGGTGAACGTTTGCTTGATCTTGCCCAATGGCTAAATATTTTTACTCTGGTGATGAACTTGGGAGTTCCTTAAGCTATAAAGTAATTTATTTAGTATTATATGGTTAACTAAATTTATATTGTATGTTTTAAATTCAATATTTATTACGTATATAACATCTTAACAAACATGCTATATTCACCTGTGTTTGTGCCTCTTTGAGAGTAATATTTCCCAGCTCTCCGTAATCATACTGCAGTGTATTTGGTATATTTGAACCATTGATATTTGCTACACTGCGTAGGAGAGTTCTGTAATGTTCTTTCTTGTCTTTGCTCACTTTCCCAAATATTCTGTAAAATAAGAAATGATTTATATTTGAATTTTTGTCTTGATAAGATAAAATGAATTTAATGAACTATAACAGCACTATGGCTTATGCCCGTTTCGATACGGGGGAGCCCCTTTGTCACGTCTAAACTTAGTTGCTATTTGGATAAAATACTAAAACTAAAATAATAATCATATAAAACTGAAGATGTAAAAGGTCTTCAAAAACATAAGTGGCCAGTATAACGATTAATAAAAACTAAATATGTATAGAGTCCTTAGCATAAGTTAAAAACGTGCAGGCTGTACATGGGCCTTCACAAAATAAAACAATAATAATACATAAATAATTTTTGCCTTGAATTGATATTTTACGTTGTGATATTTTCATTATATAGTGGATTGAGGGAAGTTGAGGGAAGAGAGGAGCCATTGTGGAGTAACTAAAATAAACAGAATAACAAAACTTTGCACAAATATATATTCATCTTTCATGCTCCAACTGACAGAAGTATATGAAACTACATTTATACACAACAGGGTCTATATGGGTCTTAAAATTCACCTATCAACATGTTAATTTTACCCCACACATCAGTATAAGATGCCCACATATTTTTGGGGAATATGCGCAGTACATTATAATTAAGATATAAGACCATGATAATGAAATTAAAAGATAAACTTTATAGTTACATTATCCATAACATGACTAAAATACATGAACAAGTATGGAAGTATTTTGACCATTTCAGAAAATATTTGTTACAATGTCATCATGCTTGAAAGAGGAGATTTCTCTCTCTTATGAGATAATGTATGATACACGAATTTAATGCAACAATAACTTTGTGCTTTGTGGAAATAAGAAGATATGATATACATTCAATTGAACATGCACCGAGCACCCGTAGCTCAGTTAGTAGAGCTTTGGCCTTGGATTCGATATGTCGTTGGTTCAATCCCCGCGGCGGTCATCCTAACTGAAGTTTATTCGATTATCCTCAGCAAGACAAGGTTGAATTGTGTTTCGAAAATAGCCCCTGGTGGACTTCTATTGTACATCTTCACCCAACGTCTATTCTGCCCTCAGCTATAGTTGCCGGAAGGCCATAAATTACATTCAACATCTATTGGGAAAGTACGTATAGACTACAAATTAGAAAAATCCTTGTATGACTACATTCTATTTAAGAATAACAGTTCAAAGAAATGAGTGTCTAACCAAAAAATAATGGAAAGAATCTTATTTAACGCAATGCATTTCGGACGTGTGCACTTTTACCTAACCTTCAGGGTAAGCAGGGACTGCTCTATAGGGGGGCCGGGGGCTTAAGAACCTCCAAAATCTACCTTAGCTCCCCTGTAGCCCCCTCAGTTTTATTAATACAATATATTGTATTTATTTAAGTTTGAAAACATGATTGAGTATTAGAAATGTAACTTGTAAGAATAATAAAATCTCAACATAACTAATATCAACACAGCGTCTGAGGCGATTAATATGCTTCTTGATGCAACAGAAAAGTACTCCGAGAAAACATGTGAAGCTAAAGGTATTCTCGATCGAAAATATTTCATCTTCGTGTTTTGTCTTCACCTCTCTTGCATTGTTTTGAAAGATCTTCGTCTCCGATTACTACAGAAAAGTGACTGACCTTGGTGTAGCCTGTACGCTTGTTGATTCCTTAGTAGAAGAGCACAGGAATTACGAACAGACACAAGCAATTTTGAGCATTTCATTGCAGAAGTAAAGGCATTCTCAGAGGAGAACAATATTGAAAGTGTTAGTAATACTAAGAACATTCGAAAACTTCCAAAACGGTTTCAGAATTATACTGTCGAAAGTGTGTCAGCTGAAAGCAATAGGCCAATAACTGAAGAAGATGTGAGAATTAAAATATGGTTCCCAGTGCTTGATCGCCTTCTTTCTGAGTCAAAAGAAAGATTTACAAATAACAGCAGTATATTAGCTGGAGTAAGTTGTTTGAACTCACAGAATGAACATTGTCTTAAATACGAAAAGTTGCAAGTTTTAGATCGTCACTACAATATATATATATATATATATTTAAAAGTAAACACAGTAGTTTGACACGAATCCAACCAAAATATTTCTGAACATGGCGCATACTAACATTGCTTTTAC
>JAGDQP010072831.1:0-10459 GCA_022664845.1 Lepisma saccharinum | reverse complement strand
GTCAGCTATCGCAGAAGCTCTAAAAGGGATGGAGGTTCGAGTAATAGGTGATGACACTGACCTATTGGTTTTGTTAATTACTCTTGCTCCTCCAGACTGCAACTTAAAGATGATTGTGCCTGGTAAAGGAAATCGGTCAAATAAAGTTCACAATATTCAAGCAATGCAGCATGAAATAGGGGACATGAAACATGTTTTATTGTGTGTTTATGCCTTTACAGGTTGTGATTCTGTGTCTTCAATATATCGGAAAGGTAAAACTGTCCCATTTAAGAGTTAAATGTGATGAAGAACTCAGAAAAAAATACTTATTTTCAATGACCCTAAAGCACAGAGAGATGATATTGCTGCTGCTGGGCACGATTTTTTCCTGTCTTTATATGGATCCCATAAGACGCAAAATTTGGACAGTTTACGTCACCAGATATATTTAACGACAGTTGCAAAGCAGCCTGTGCAAAGTGAGTTTAATTTAGCTACTTTACCTCCAACAAAAGCAGCAGCAAGGGAACATTCACTACGAGTGTACCACCAAGTGCAGCAGTGGTATGGTTTCAAGAAAGACCCACTATAATGGGGCTGGAAGAAGGTCAGCGGATATCTGCGCCCAACAACAACAACTCTTGGTGCTGCTCCAGAATGGCTGCTGCGTCTCGTCTCTTGTTCCTGCACAGGAGAGTGTCTGAACGATTGTGAGTGTCGAAGAAATGCCCTTCAGTGCTCAACCATGTGTGCCAACTGCGCTGGATATGGGTGCAGTAATACAGAGGCAGCCATTGATAATGATGCGGAAGAGGATTTAGTGTTGCCAGATGATGAGGATGTGCAAGAACTTTCTGAAATAAATTCTGATACTGATGAGAGTGATGAGGAAAAGAAGTGAAAATAATCTTTGCATTTAATACATAAAGGTAAGAGCTATGTAAACATTTTATTTTTGTGAGCTATGTAAAATTTTCTGATAAAAAAAGGCCTACAAATAAAATTATAACTTCATAAAAGACACGGATAACCGGGAGTTTACTGTATTTGTGTATATATACGGATGTATTTTAAAATATCAAAGTTTGTATATAAAAGTATTATCTATATTATAAAAATGCTTTTGTTCAACAATATTATCAATGTTTTCAATAATCTCAACGAATTTTCTGCAATTTATGGAGGGAAAACATTTACTAAAACCCCTTCCCCTCAATATCTTGGAAACGATTAAGCGCAGAAAAAATGTATTGGGCCATTTTTGTGTTAAATGTAATGAACATTAATTTTATACAGGGTAATAATTTCTCTACGCTGCGTGATTTCCGATATATTTGAGAAAAAGTGAGTAAACAAACTTTTCTGACCCCTTTCCTTTCCTTTCCCTCCCCCCCTCCCCCTCCCAAACCCGACAGTCTTTCTGTGGAGACTTTTTACCGCATTTAGAGTAAATGGTAACAAACAATTTGGAACACTTAAACCTTTGTATTTTTGGATTTCCGGGTTTGGAGCTAATTTTACTGTACTATACGTTCAATTTTAAACTCAATCCACCTTCAGACTTCAAATATTCTAACCGACCGTTCACACCTGTTTACTCTGACAAATTTGATTGGCTTGAATACAGTGTGAAGGAAGATGATGTGTTCTGTTATCCGTGTAGATTATTTCCCTCTAATAGTAAAGAAAAATCACTTACCGAAAAAGTCTTGCGCAAATGAAAAGAAAATTGGAGATATACTCGATAAACATGGATTTAGTGCCATTCATTCATTTCCGATGGCGAAGTGGATTAACTATAAGAAAACAACAGATACTGTTGCAGCACAGATATAATCTTCACACAAAGAGCTTGTTTCGGAAAATCATGAGTATTTATTAGAAAGGATCTTTTGCTGTACTTGGCCAGACAAGGTATGCCTTTTCGTGGGAACGACGAATCTAAAACTTCTATCAACAAGGGAAACTATTGAGAATTGTTTGAGTCGTTTTCGAATTATGACTGTAAGTTTAAAGATAAATATAAACCTAACTTCAATCTCACAAGTCCTGAAGTTCAAAATTAAATTTTGGAAATTGTTTCAAACGATGTTTTAAAGAAAATAGCGTCTGAAGGAAATGAATCTGGTTTCTTTTCTTTAATGGTGGATAAAGCAAAATCACACAAAGTTCAACAACTGTGTATTTGTGCAAGGTACTTACTCAAAACAGAAATTAATGATAGGTTGTTAACTTTGAAAGATGTTTCCTTACTCCGAACCGCTAAATCTTTAGCAAACATCATTTTGCCTAACTTTCAAGACATTGGTATTTATGCAACCTTGATAGGCCAGTCAAATGATGGTGTGAGCGTAATATCTGGTGTTCAAAATTGGCTGCAAAAAACTATCGGGTACAACAATCCGCTTGCAATATATGTACATTGCTTAGCGCATAAGGTAAATTTAGTTCTTGTTAGTGTTTGCAAAAGTAATGACAATAGATGTTTCTTTTTCAACGTGATACAACAATTGTATGATTTATTTTCTTCTCCTGACAACACTTCGAGTACAAAGCTGTTCAAGATAAACTAAATCAAAACTCCAGACCTCCCATGAAATCCACAACTTAAGTGATACTAGATGGCCTTGCAGGGCTACAGCTGTTCAATCCGTTTACAGAAATGTCAAGGTTATTTGTATAGTTCTAAATGAGACAGCAAAAAAAGTCAGAAATCCAAAATCTTCTCACGCTAAAGGGTTATTATAGTCAGTGACATCAATTGATTTTGTTGTATATTTGGTATTCTTTTCAGAGTATTTGACTGTTGTAAATGTTCTAAGCAATGCACTTCAAAGAGAAGATAAGTGTATTGCACGATGTGCCAAAGCAGCAATTGGAATCACAACGGAGCTTAAATCAAAAAGGAGTGAAAACGCATGGGAAAAGAAATGGCAGAATTCAGAGAATTTGGAAACAATCACAATATAAATCTAATTTGAACTAATGTTCGTGTGTCAGACAAGCCTACCACCTCGTCTAGTCTCAACTTGGATCCGGACAAAGTGATAGGTACTTCACAAACTTGAACGGAAACGTCCGCAGATGGATTCAAAAAACCTTAAAGGTTACGTCGTAATGTATTCTGTTGGACAATCCAGAAGTGCTAACCCACAGAACTTAAGTGAAGACAGTGAAACTAAGCTTAAAAACCAGTACATGCGTGATTTTCACCTTCAGACTTCCACCTTCAGACTTCCTCCATTTGGTAGCACTTTTAGGATTGAAGACTTGGTGCCTTTCCTCATCAAACCGCTTTCATCGAACAGTGAAGGAGGATATGTACATAGTTCATATTTGAATATTTCCCCTAACTGTTCTTCTGTTCTCACACTACAAACCATGCGGTGAAGCAGTTGGTTGGGGTTGACATGAGTGGTGTCATTTCCGATGGTGATAGATTTTGTCACAGCTGCTAACGATTTGACGGTGTACTTTCTTTTCAAGTGGATTTCACTGAATTTCATCCCTTCGATCTCTCTTATTGCCGAAAGTCCAATATCTCGGGCCTCGTCACAATTTGTATTTGAATCAGCGAATATACCTGTGGAGAGAGAAGACAGCTGAGAAGGTTTTGAAAAAGGATTATGCTGTTGAAACCAAGTAATAAAAAACTTGTACGTGCTTGGCATTTCGCTTTAGGTTGGCATCACGTAACTCTACGTGCTGCTCTGAGGAAACAGAATTAACAGATGCAAATCTCTCAACTGCCTCAACAATCCTGGAGCTCGCAGGCATTGATTTTACCCATGTAGCGATCGTTGATGCTGTAATTCCTCTGCCACCTGTCAAACCACCACTGCTTTTCATCGCTCGCATTAACACTTGTTCGATGGTCATATCGCTCCAAACACCGCACCAAAATTTGTCACTTCGGCGGATGGTGAAGAACCCCTTTGTGATAAATTTGTCGAACTCGTCTTCGGGTAAAGTGCTTAAAAGCTGCAGGCAATCTTGGAGGTACACATATGCCGATTTTGCATAATTCAAGTGACCTGTCGCATGGAGAAAAGGTAGCACAGATATAACCTTCACACAAAGAGCTTGTTTCGGAAAATCATGAGTATTTATTAAAAAAAGGATCTTTTGCTGTACTTGGCCAGACAAGGTATGCCTTTTCGTGGGAACGACGAATCTAAAACTTCTATCAACAAGGGCAACTATTGAGAAATGTGTGAATTGTTTTCGAAATATGACTGTAAGTTTAAAGATAACTCTGAACGTCATTTCAATCTTACAAGGCCTGAAGTTCAAAATACAATTTTGGAAATTGTTCCAAAAGATGTTTTAAAGAAAATAGTGTCTGAGGAAGCAAACTCGCACAAAGTTCAACAACTGTGTATTTGTGTAGGGCACTTACTCAAAACAGTAATTAAGAACAGATTGTTAACTTTGAAAAATGGTTCCTTACTCCGAACCGTTGAACCTTTAGCCAACATCATTTGATCTAACTTTCAGACATTGGTATTTATGTTAACTTTATAAGCCAGTCATATGATGGTGCCAGCGTAATGTCTGGTGTTAAAAACGAACTGCAAAAATTATCAGGGACAACCATCAGTTTGCAATATATGTGCATTGCTGAGCACATAAGGTAAATTTAGTTTTTGTTAATGTTTGCAAAGGTAATGACTATAGCTGTTTCTTTTTCAAAGTGATTCAACAATTGTATGATTTATTTTCTTTTCCTGACGAACTCTCCGAGTACAAAGCTGTTCAAGATAAACTAAATATCAATACTCCGTAAACTCCACAACTTAAGTGATACTAGATGGCCTTGAAGGGCCACAGCTGTTCAATCCATTTACAGAAATGTCAAGGTTATTTGTACAGTTCTAAACAAGACAGCAAATAAATTGACAAATTAAAAATCTTCTCACGCTAAAGGGTTATTATAGTTAGTGAATCAATTGATTTTGTTGTATGTTTGCTATTCTTTTCAGAGTTTGAGAGTATTTGACTGTTGTAAATGTTCTAAGCAAAGCACTTCAAAGGGAAGATACGTGTATTGCACGATGTGCTAAAGCAGAAACTGGAACCATAACAGAGCTTAAATCAAAAGGGAATTAAAACGAATTGGAAAAGAAATGAGAAATCAAATAATTTGGAAACAATCACAATATAAATCTAATTTCAACTAATGTCCGTGTGTCAGACAAGCCTACCACCTCGTCTAGTCTCAACTTGGATCCGGACAAAGTGTTAAATAGCTCCCAACATGAACGGAAACTTCCGCAGATGGTTTCAAAAAACCTTGATGGAAACGGCTTAATGCCTTCTGTTGGACAATCAACAAGAGAACGCAAGTGAAGACAGCGAAACAGCTTGAAAACCAGTACATGCGTGATCTTTATTACCCAGTACTAGAAACCATGACTGAAAAACTTAAATTGCCGATGATGCATTACAAGTGGCTAGTTCGTGTCATGACTTTCTTCCCCTGCAGGGAGGGAAGGCAGATTTTTTATCAACGCATATCCTGTTCATGGTTTCAACAAAACCATGCTTCAAGCAGAAGTGGGAATTTTACGGAATGTTATCGAAGCAGGTGAATCCATTCTTCAAGAAAAATTTCTTAAAGAGTTAGTTGAAATCTTAAAAGAAGAGGTTTTGAACAAGCAAGCCAAATCTATCCTAATTTCAACATTCTATTCAAAATTTGCCTTACCCTTCCCTCAAACAGTGCAACTTGTGGGAGGTCATTCTCGGCAATGCGTAGAATTAACAACTGGCTGAGGTGCCCTATGACTCAAGAACGGTTTTCTAACTTAGCACTTTTGTTTTCAGAGTCAGATATTGTTACAAATTTAAATTTTGAAGATTTGGCTGATAAATACGCCAAACAAGACAAGAGGAAATTAATTCTATTGTAGTTCGTAAACAATCAAGCTGATTATAGACTATGAGTGTAAACACTGCTTTGTGTAGGGTTACTGTATTTCAATTTGCTACCTTTTTATTGTTATATTAAACAGGCTGTAATCGAATTTAATTATACAGAGTTTTACACAGGCTTGCTTACTTGTAATTTGTAATCAATTTTCTTTAAAGCTAAACATAAATTTAAAAAATAAGAACCATTTTTACTTTTAATCTGATTGTGTTTATTGTTAACTTCACCATATTTGTTCCTGAAATGAAAGAAGCCAGTTGTAGTGAATAAGAGGAAGAAAATGGTCAGAAATTAGTTCCACACTCGTCTGGGAAGTATTGCATAGGCCCATGATTAACCAAAAGATCTGCTCACCAGCAGACAGTTACTAACTCCGCCCATTTATAAGTACATGTTACTAAACAATAGAATGAACTGACAAAAGATAATGTTATGAGGAAAACGTTTTACATGAAAAATATTAGCAGAAATTCTGCAGTTAGAATTTTGAGACAAATCTAATATCTAACAATAGAACTATAATTAAAAGCTGATACATAGGCATATATTTTTTACATTATACTACCCACCCCCACACACATATATTACACACAATGCGAAATTGTAAGCACTTACAGCTTCCACAAACATGTGGTGTAACCACAGAAATGGAAGGCGATAATAGAATATCATTAACGTGTAATATGAAAACGATATTCGACACTTCAGTAAACTGCTTAGTTTATGAATCTAGTGATTACTGTAATTAGGATTAGATTCTGCTTCCGGAAACAAAAGTTAAATCATCCACGCTTTCTTTATTATAATTGTCAGTACCACGCATGCGTACGGACGTTGATGATAGAAGTTGTCCAAGAGACACTCACCCTGCACCTGTCTATCTAACACTGATGCTATTTATCGGATGTATTTTAGAATGCTGGGAATAAAGGTTGGTAACATATTTGAAAGTATGGCGAAATGGTTCTCGTTTACATTATAAAGGCGGCCATTCATTTGTATCTTCAGCCCATCTTGTGAGCTCCATGTCTCCTGGAAAGATGAATTAAATCTACTCTGTTTGCCTTTTCCTATTGATCCTAGTTAATGCAAACTAAGATTTCTGTAGTGTTGCTCTACGAACACACAGAACAGCAAGAAGGTTTAATATCACTTAGTACTCCGCAGAAACATCTCTGACGTGGTAGAGTCGTCGAGGTTTTGAATTTCTTTAAATGAACTAGACGAAAGTACATGAGAAGGAAGGGATGTAACAACATATATTTGTTTTATTATTATTTTATCTGAATAACATGGTTCAAATAACGAAATCATCCATGTAATAATTCGGATCATTATTATCATCTTGTGTATCAAGATAATCTTCACTCTCCTGGTACTCGTAATGAACGTAAAATCGGATGACATCTGAATTTTATCCTTCAACAAAGTTATACTTTATCCAGATATTACACGTCATTGATATTTTATGTTCTTCTGATAGTATCAGTCATCTGACTGTTAACGGCCATCCGGATATTACTCTTAACTAATGTATTCACCAGTCAAATGGCATCTTCATAATCAACATTTGGATATTATCCATTAAATATTATCTACCACTCGTTATCTGTATTTTAATTCCCATCCGGGTATTTTTCGGATATAGGGCGTCCAAAATCATGAGTTATCTTGATATACATAATCCGGATAAGTACGTCCATATGTGAGAATTCTTAAAAAAAATATACTACAAATTACTTTAACACTGGGCAAAGGTTCTAGAGATGGAACTTCCAGAAGTAATAGATAGGGAGGCTATTGCGATTCTATATTATTCAAGGTTGGTGAGGAGGAGAGGAATGTGAATGATAACATATCTTATCATAATTATGAACATTTTAAAATGTATTGGTGAAGGTTGGTCAAGTAGAATTGCTGCCTTACTAGACAAAAGTTTAATGAAACTGCTTTTATATGTAATTAGATAAAAATTTTCAATTAATAAAATCTTTACGTTAATGGTCATTTTCTTTCACTTTCTAGAAGCATAAGCTACAGTTTTAAAAGAAATTATTCCAGAACTAGAGTTTATTAATAAATAAATCTATGTTTCAATCTATTAATAATAAATGGCTATAATATCAAGGTAATATCACCATGGCATTTGGGTGGTATGACGGAATCGTTCGACACCGTGGCAACCCAGAGCCATTATATCTTGAAGTTAAGACCAGATCGATTTTTACTTATGTAAATTATAAACGGCAAACATTGAAGAATGCAATATAAGTTTGTTGTGGAACCAATGTTTGGATGTTTCATCATTAGGGGTTTAGGCGTTTGCAATGATTTCGTATTTGGAATTTCATACCTTTTTATTCTCGATCTGGCCGTTTCTGCGTTTGGAATTTCTTGCTATTTTCTTAGGCGGCTTGACCATTTTTACATTATTATTTTTTTAGTTTCTGACGGTTCCTTGGTCGATCCGACCGTTTATAAACTTAGGGGTTTTGTCGGTTTCTTTAGGTGCTCTAAACTTTTGTGTCTTTGAGGGTTCTGATTGTTAAGCGTTCTGACATAGTCCTGTTCTTCTTTCTTCCTTTCAGTGTTACCGTTATCATATGCCCATTAATGTAGTTCACTTTCATGAACCTCTCTCTCAGACGCTCTCCAAGGACTAGACCCACTCCACTGCTTCCTCCTCTTTTAGAACCACAACAAATCATCCTACATTCTTCACCTCTACTTTTACAACTTCATTGCCAACTTACTTCACAAAGCATTATTCCATCCGTATTGTTGATCTTGACTTCTTCTTTCAGATTTTCCTTCTTCCCTGCTCTCAGCAGTGACCTAACCTGACATTTTTTGGTGTTTGAAGCATTGAAAAATAACAGATCATTTTTTTAAAATAACTTGAACAAGTAAAATGACATAAAACAAGGTTTCTCGAATGGAGCGAGACTGACTTTATACTCTTACACATACTTTAAGTATTTGCTTGGTTTCAAATCAGCACATCTCTATATGCAATAGAAGATACACGTCCTCCAGTTTTTACGGATAGTTTTGTATGTTCCCGTTTCCTAATTTTTGTCTACTTTTGAAAATTCTAATTTGAATATACATATAAGGTAAATCTAATAGAGGCGTTTTTATTTCTTGTGATTCTGTTTCATCTTTTCCCTGTTCAATGCTACTTTGTCTAAACTTGTCTTGAATTTTAGTATGATTATAATTATATAGATTTTCCTTTATTGCTTTTACTACATCATAATATGAGATTATTTGCGTTTTTGCGGTAACGAGACTCAAAATGTGTCTGCCAGAAACTATTACAATACGTTTTATGATTTTAGAGAATAATGTTCATACAAATAACAGTTATTACAAATTGCAATAATTAGAGTTTCTCTCCTAACGATACCAAGGAAATAAACGCATACTAAACTGACACATCTGAATTATTAAAATTTTTAAAACAAATCAGCAACGTTAGAAGTTAGAACTCTTAACTTATGAGACATATTAGGGTGTGAACTATTCATAGTTTACATGATAACGGATCATTTGTTAACAATTATGTTCGTGGATCATTTAAGATTTTAAAGGTAAAGAACTGCGCACAGATAAACGTTCGGAATGAAATACAATATCCTTTCAATTACAATGAAACTAAATACGTCCATTGACCTCAGGATGCCCGAGAGGTTAGCGCGATCACTTCCTGTGCACGTGGTCACGGGTTCAATTCCCTCCGGAATATCTTGAACGGAGGGTTTCGGAGCCCTCTACACCAAAAATTATAAGTCACTTACTTTAGAAGCTCACCAGCTTGTTTAGGACGTTAATAACAGTTCAATTCAATACGTCCATTATCATCGCAACGTAAAGTTCTTTTTAATGCAACCTTTACAAATTATAACAATAGAACAAGAGAATGTTATATTCATTACGCAAGCTTTTAAAATACTGTAAACCCTGTTACAATTATTATATCCATGCGCAACAATAGTACATAAGCCACTTGTGATTCTGACAACCGCTAGAGATTAAAGAAAATATACATACAATTTTTGTTTGTTTTTTTAATTATTTACAGTAACAACCTGTCGGCAAGGGAAGACTTAGGACCATTGCCGGGGTTGTTTGCAAACGTACAATGCACTATGACTACTTCCAAGACATTATTTGTGTTGTTTGGTCCGTTTCAATAACTACACAGGACCAAGCATTCACAGCAATACAATAACAACTACACCAGTATCACTAATATTCAGAGAGGTGGAGCATCATGCTTGCAGAATCAGCTCCCTTTGAACTTCACTTATACAATAAACGCTTATTATTTATATTATTTACAAAACAAATCAAATGATTTATATTAATTTCAAATTTATTCATTGTGAGTTAATTCTTTCAAAATGTTAGTCGCTGAAGAAGGAAATGTTCAGTCTAAATTCACTTACGTAGCTCAACTAGCTTTCACCACTTGAAGCATGAAGCCTATTTTACTGACTAGTTAAAACGAATCCTAATCAACACAATGTGCATATAATATAT
>JAGDQP010072830.1:0-10460 GCA_022664845.1 Lepisma saccharinum | reverse complement strand
TTTTCCAGAAAGGTTTGAACAACAGATCTTAATTACATACGTACCTAATCATCAGTTCGGTTCACTAATCTTGAATTTTTCATGACTTTGTGAATTTGGGAACACGCAAAAAACTGCCCTTTTGCAATTATCGTGTGTAATTTTAGGAAAAATTGTTGTCACATACTGAGAATTGACCAAAGAAATGTCTTACTAGTGTTATTAATACAGAAATTGAAAGAAATGAAATAATTTCAATATTATCATAACACAAGCGTAACCAAAAATACATGTAATGTGGTAATACACTCACGAAATTTGCAATATGCACTGATAGTTTTCGCATTTGAAACTGACAAAAATGTTATTTACATTTGAGATAAAATCAACCAATATGTCTTAGAGCCCCTATTAATTTCTAAATAGCAAGAATCGTGTAGGACAGGCATAACTTCAAATTAGAGTAGGTCGTTATTTCCTCGGAATAATTCAGCTACGAACGAAGTAACGACTAAAACAGTTTCAATCCGAAGTAACGGATTGAAACTGTAATCAGAATAAAGACAGAAACTTATTTGTCTCATGCGTACATTATCTTACTGCGTCAGCTTGTTATTGAGTGAACTCGTCTTTGCTTTATACAGGATAAGCGATTGCCTGGCGATGTCAATTTACTATGTCACTTTTGATAGTGGCTTTCTTGTTTGTTATTTAATATTCGAAAAAGGAAAAATACAGGTCATACATGAATCGCAGAAGTGATTTCATAGATTAGCAGAGATACAGAGGTCAGTTTGCTGATGACTGAATTGTTATTCTTGTCTTTAGTATGTTCATATGGAATGAGTAAATTGTGTGGCTGTGCTATCTATATGAGACATGATATCATAGTTTGCGACAAGATTTAGAGCTCACTTCCTTATTGATGTTGCTTCAGTATGTGTACATAAAAATGAGTAAATGCTGACTATACTATTTATGTAAATTTTAGACGTGATATCATAGTTTGCATGAATATAGAGGTCACTTTCCTAATGAGTAAAATGTTTTATATTCAATCTATGTCCTATGATTATTTGCTTGATTTTTAGACTTTTGTATGGAGTATATGTAGTGTGTAGATAAGAGATTCGAATACAAAACATTTCCATTCTTTGCTAAGTCATCGGATTCGTTAAATCGCACTTCATTCGATTGTGAGAGCTCTTTTTATTTCAAACATTTAAAGTTATCGTGCTTACCAGTTACCATTTTAAAAAAAAAAACATTGAAGTGTTGCCTAGTGGTTGTACTTCAAAGTTGTAAAGTTTTCGAGCACATCTTTTGGAAACAGTGAAGTGTTGTCTGGCGCTGTTGATTGTTAAACGAGATTTCAATTAAAGGTAAATAGATTTTTACATTAGAATTTAACTAGCTGTACATTAGAATTATTTATTGTATATTTAAAGGATATCATTAGCATATCCAAAAGATGGCAAGGAACTACTTTTCTTGGTGGACTAACTTTCTAACAAGCTATAAAATAAGCCTCGGCCTACTCTTTTATTCTAAAACAAGTTCCTGAGCAAGTAAAACTATGCTGGTTTGCCATTGTCTTTCGATTATAAGGATATGAGTTATACTTTAAATATGATTTCGAAACATGTGTTTTCACAGGCTATCCAATTTGGAATATCTTTATTTCTAGAGACTTACATAAACATAAAATCCAAGATAAAAGTAACCACCCGAACAGGGATTCGAACCCTGGACCGAAAGGTTAAAAGCCTAACGCTCGCAAGGCTACATGGTATTGAAGTGATTTTTTGCAGACAAATTAGACTCTGGCTATGCTTTGTTCAAATCTCGGAACGTTAGTTTAACTCACTTCCGGATATCATAGAATGTTGAAATTTTGTAGGGTGGGTGCCAGCAAGATGTGAACTAGTGATCCTGTTACTTAATGAAGTTGGACACGTACCAGGGAAAATCCCTGGCATCCCCCTAATAAATGCAGCCTGGATAGTCAGATGTAAAATACAAACCGTTAGGTAACTTTGACTCAGTTTGAAAATAGGATAGCGTTCAGGGTCTTACTTCATAAGTTAGCTCGGAAAATAGCCTGATGAAACTGAGGGAAACTCAGGAAAACCTCACTCAGAATACTTGGCTATAGATTAGAAGCCATTAGCTAACTTTAACATAACACAGCTTGATATAGGATAGCGACCAGGGGCTTACTTTATTTGATAGCTCGGGAATGGCCTGGTGAAACTGAGGGAAACTCAGGTAAATCTCAGTCAGGATACTTGGCTGTAGATTAGAAGCCATTAGCTAACTTTAACGCAGCTTGAGATATGATAGAGACCAGGGTCTTACTTCATTTGATAGCTTGGGAATGGCTTGGTTAAACTGGGGAAAACTCAGGAAAATCTCAGTCAGGATAATCAGATGTAGAATACGAACCATCAGTTAGCTTTGGGTTAGGCTGAAAATAGGATAACAACTAGGGTATTACTTCACTTAATAGCTTGGGATTGGTCTGGTAAAACTGAGAGAAGCTCAGGATAATCAGATGTACAATAGAAACCATTAGGTAACGTTGGCTCAGGCTGAATATAGGATAGCAATCATGGCCCTACTTCATTTAATAGCTCAGGAATTACCTGGTGAAAGTGAGGGAAACTCAGGAAAAATTCAGTCAGGATAATCAGATGTAGAACACAAACCGTTAGGTAACTTTGGCTCAGGCTGAAAATATGATAACGACCAGGGTATTACTTCATATGATAGTTTCTGGATTGCCTGGTGAAACTGAGGGAAACTCAGGAAAATCTCAGTGTGGATAACCAAGTGTAGAATAGAAACCATTAGGTAACTTTGACTCAGGCTGAAAATAGGATAACGACCAGAATCTTATTTCATTTAATAGCTTGGGAATGGCCTTGTGAAAGTTAGAAAAACTCAGGAAAATCTGTCAGGATAATCAGGTGTAGAATACAAAACATTAGGTAATTTTGCCTCAGGATGAAAATAGGATAGCAACCAGGACCTTACTTCATTTAATAGCTCGGGAATGAAACTGAAGGAAACTCGAAAACTTCAGCCAAGATAATAGATATTAGATATCTATTATCTAATAGATATTCGATAACTAGAATAGGTTCTAGAATAGAAAATAGATAACTATGGCGTAGGCTACACACACACACACTTAAAAATTAGGCCTTGGTCAACTACTTTCTAAAAACATACAAATGAGACCTTGGTCGACTATCTTTTAATAAACTACAAACTAGACCCTGGCTGACTAGCTTTAATATACTCTTCGTAATACTATTTTAATGTTATTTGAACATATTTATATTTCAAATCATCATTATTAGTATTCCACTGAAAGCGAAAGGTTCTTGAAGGCACGTTTAGCCCTTTCTAATCAGTTGGAAACGGATCACTTTTGCTGATCCGGTAACCAGGTCTCACCAAAACATAGATGATTCGGTCTGAAACTTGTACTGAATAACCCGACATAAGCCGGTCTTGACCGGAATGACTCGAAACACGGTTTGAATGAAATCAAGAGATCACACACACACACACACACACACACACACATACATATATATATATATATATAAATCACAGCCATATTCAATCCACTAGTGGATGAGGCCTCTCCCCGAAGGGAGGAGTTGGTCTACTGCTCCCACGCTGACCAGACGGGTTGGGAGAGGAGAGCCGAAGCTCTCACCGTGATCGCCACTGTCCTTTATTCACAGCAGCTCCCCAATTGTCCTCACGATGCTGGGTCAACACCGAAATTTTTGAGCCCCCACCGGGAATCGAACCCGGGACCGCTCGCACTGAAGTCGAGCGCGCTACCAACTAGGCTACGCAGGAGCTCATATATATATTAAACACGGAGTCAGGGGGAACTGCGTGTGTAATAATAATCTTGTGGGGAAGCTGTTTAAACACGGAATTCTGGGATAACTTGTGTGTGTAAACATAAACTTGAGGGAGATCTGTTTAAACACCAAGTTTGGGGGAACTATGTGTGTAAACATAGACTTCTGAAGAACCTATTTAAACAGTGAGTTAGGGGGACTGCGTACGTAAACACTCACTTGGGGAACCTGAACAATCTAATATAATTCAAAATAAGCATTTGCGCATGCGTAAAGAGAGAGTAGATAATTAGAGCATCTGCTCATGCACGATAGAAAAGTTACACTATAAAAACATTGCACTATCTTGTTAAGTCTCAGTCTGGGATATTTAGTTGAAGCTACTAAATGAACTTATCGTTTTTCAAATGTGAAATTTCCATTGAATTAATAAGATAAAGTTAATATTATTTGTATGGGCTTTAACAACACTATGGCTTACGCCCGTCCCGATAGGAGGAAGCCCCTTTACTTCATTGAATTAATACTTTACTCTTTAATACTTTATTGTGTGAAAAAGGTAAAAGTAATTTAAAGGAAGGTTAAATTAATAAAGGTCCTACCCACTTTTTCCCTGTGAAGAATGAGGATAAGAATTGAATAGTACAAATAATAATAATAACTTAATTTATCTTTTAACCTTATTTCAGATTTTAAATATTTCCTTTGAAACTGCAAAACTACAGTGTGCTAGTGCTGGTACTATTGCTGCTGCTGCTGTTGTTGTTTCTTATTGAACGATATATTAATTAAGGTAATTAGATTTTATATTTTACCATATGACTATGTTTGTATAGAAATATGCTGATAATGTTTAATAATTTACATTTTGCACATGCGTAGATAATAATATAGCTTTTATAAAGGATATTTTAATGACTAATTTGTGAAAAAGAGAATGTTCTTGTATAAGATTAATTAATTGTATTATTTGCAGCAATCAACTTTGTGACTGGTATAGTAAGGAATCAACTTATTCTACTCTTTGAGGACATCACGTTTTCTGAATAAGAATAGATTGCAGTACTCGAATGACTACCGGTGATCACGTCATCTTGGCGGAGAAAGCCACAGGATTCAACGATCCTGATTCTATGTATAACGCATGGATGGAATTGTGCAGACCACGCGTGCAAGGAGTGTTGCCTAGAAATTCAGGTCATGTTTTTTATTTCCTTTTCCATCTACGCCTTCTATCTAACTCCTCTTTTAATAAGTTGTCTGGTGCTTGCCTTCTTGTTAATGAGTTAATAGTTAGGAAATGCTGTCTTTTTTACTCCCCCTTTAATAATACGCTGAGTTGTCAGCATTATATGTTCATGACAGATCCTATTGATGACAATAATGGTTCATCTCCATGTAGCCTTTCCATTTGGCTTGATTCCTGTTGTGACAGATGATATTTATGAGGTATATGTCTCTATGAATGAAGACGAATAATTGAATATTGTCCCTCGCAGTCTGGAGTACTCACTATCCTTTGGTGATTCATTTTCTCTGCCTGTCTTCTTTAATACCTATTACTACTACTTCTTCTTCTAATACTTCAACTACAACTTCTGTTCCTGTCAATGTAGTTAAATCTGAATTGACCTTTGTAACAACTGTAAGACCTATATGCAGTCCGATACCTACCACTTCATTTGCACTTTTACCTTCTACTTCTTTTGCTCCTCCTCCAGCTATTACTTCTGTTGAGAATCAAGATAGTTTATTTTGCGATACGGACTGCGTTTCTTTCTCCAAGGAGTAATGAGATATCTGATCAAGCATGTTATTACTTTGAGGGATGGGATAGTCCTTTGGATGCTGATACAGTTGATGAGGTTCTTGGAAAAATGAATGAGATCGAACAGAGTGAACAGAATGTTATTTTACAGCAGGGAACAGAAGGTGATTTTACAGCAGGGAACAGAAGGTGATTTGTTCGACATTATAGAGGAGCGCGTACGCGGATTTGATAAATTTCCAGTGAAAGGTAGAGAATTCTCCGTACGTGCTAAAGCTGGAACATCCAGGTTGATACCGGCTGAGTATGTTGAGAACTTATTTCAATTTGAATTTGACAATTTACTTACTAATGTAGATGCACAATCCTGGGCAGATTTAGTATTGTAAGTAGTAACGACGACAACTGGAAAGGCGTTTTCATTACATGGCGTAGGAGAATTCACTTTAATACTGAACATATTTTGCGTTTGATTGAGGATGTTCTCAACTCTAATGAATCCTTCCTATTAGCCAACAGTGTGATCAATAAGGCTAATATATCCGACCCTATTTGCGAACAAGGGGAAAGAAAGAAAAGGAATAATGATAAGTATTTACCTCTGGAGGAGTACTTACAAGCTCACGGTATTCCTGTACCGAAATTGGGAAGCAACTCGTTAATTCTGGCTGAGAAGAGGGCGCTTTCAGAGTATAGAAAGGTAAAATATATGAGGAAGCTAAAGATCTTTGTAAGAGAGCAAATGTTAATATTTTCAGTTTGGGTGGGTCTATTGATAATATTGATCAATTTCAAGATTATTACGGTAATGATTTTCCGTTTGAAGTGTATGCATTAAAACTACATAGTCGTGATCCTGAGATCATCTATAGTGGGAATGTACAAACCAGAAATAAAGTATTTTTATTTTATCATGATCAGTATTTTACACCATTGAGACAATTACTGCCTTTTTAAGACAGAGAGGGTACTGCTACGATTGTTTTATGCCATACAAACGTAAACGTAAGTGCGAATACCTTTGCGAACATTGCGAGGAGTGTCATTATTTTGAAACTTCTGACGACGAGAGAGCCATTACTTGTAATAGTTGTTTAAGAACTTTCCCTTCTCAATCATGCTATAATAACTATACCACTAAGACGAAAGGAAGACCTGTATGTTATTATGTTAAATTGTGTAAACAGTGTGGTGTTAAGATCGATACCCGATAAAGAAAGAGTAATAACCCCCATGTATATGGATATCGATTCTGCGCTATCTGCAAGTTCTAAGTTAAAGAAGACAATTTCTTTTTCGTACAAAAGAAGACAACGAAACGTGAAAGTGATTTTTGTTACGTAGTGCAGTATCGACAATTTCTGTTTCGTACAAAAGAAGAAAACGAAACGTGAAAGTAATTTTTGTTACGCAGCTATCACATTAAGACCATGCTACTAAATGAGAACGAAAAAGGTGAACGTGAACACCGGTCAGACCTAATATGCGCATCGCACCGCTGCTTTAAATGTAAGAATCGTATGGAAGGTTATTACAAATCCTTTAAATGTGGTAATTCACAAGGTGAAAGAAATTTTGTGTTTTACAATATTGAAAGTTTTATGAAACATGTTCTCCATTAGGGTCCTAGGTTTATTACAGTAGTACGTTTAGCGCACAAGGCTGCGAATTCCATTCCGTGTTTGTTGCGCGTGTACTCATTCAAAAGCAAGGAATAACTCCTCAAAACATAAACCAAGGTGTGAAAATTATCCAGATGAGTGTACGTGATATTACTTTTAAAGATATTTATTTATTCATGTCCGTGAAATTATCAAAATTACCTGCTACCAAAGGATTAGGTTAAAGTTTAAAGAAGGGAGATTTCCCATTTTTGTTAAACATTGAGTATAATCAAAATTACAATGGACCATGGCCAGAACTTAAACTTTTTGATGATGAAGGTAAATCAGAAATTGAACGTGATGCTTTGAAGATTTGGCATGATGAGTGTGCGAAAAAAGATCTTACCTTTAACTTACAACATAAAATGCTAGAATACTGCCGGGACGATGTTTGCATATTATGTGTGGCAGTCATTTAGTTCTCCGACTTAATTGAAGAAAGGACTGAAGGGGATTCAGTGTTTTCTTCAAGTAAGTACAATTGCTGCGTGTACTATGGAATGCTTTCGCTCTTTATATTTAGAAAAGGGAAGTATTCCTCTGATTCCCCTGTTCGGATTTCGACAACGTAACCCTTAGAGTAAAAAAGCATTACAATGATTAAATTACATGAAATTCGTAGGAAATGATGTTTCCTACGAATGACGCTACGGCTGAAAACGGAAATGAAGTCCAATTTGGGCGATTCAAAGTGGCCAGGTATGATAAGAAACATCGTACTGCCTATGAATTTTATGGATGATTTTGGCATGATCATTCATGCATCAAGCAGGGTCGCCACGTGCCTCTGAATGACACGAATGGTGAAACATTAAATGACCGAGATATTGCGACATTGAGGAGAAAGAAATATTTAGAAAGTTGTGGTTTAAAACTTGTAGAAATCTATGAATGTGATTGAAATCGACAAGTGAAAAAATCCACATATTCGGCAATTTATTAAAGATCAGTGCAAAAATATGGAATGAAGGATTAGTACCTAAATACTCTTTCAAGGGAGGTAGAACGGAAGTTTTCAGATCTCTATGAGTGTGCGGGAGACTATATCATTATATATGTCGACATATAGAACTTCTATCTATATGTCAAGAAAAATAAACCTCTCCCTACCATACAGCCTAAGCCTACCATATATCGATAGAAAGCTTGTCCTAAACCGAAAAACATTCATGGAGTTGTTATCTGTAAGGTTCTTCCTCCCAAGATCTTGCTATTACTTTGCTTCTATATAATGCGAATTGCCCCTCGTGTTTGGCCTCTGTCATCCTTGTATGGAGGAAATGAATAGCGGAGATTATTCATTCTGTGGACCAACGCTGTTTCACCGGCACATTTTGCACTCCTGAATTCCATGAAAGTTTGGAGAAATAGTATACCATTCTAATTACATATGAAATTTACGAGTTTAAAACGAAAGAAGGCTTATTTGAAGATTATGTTAATAACTTCTTGCAGATGAAACAATAAGCTTCTGGTTTTTCATCTCACTGTACTAGTGAGGAGGAAAAGCAGAAGTATATTGTGGAGTATACTGAGTATGCTAAGCATGAAGGCATACAACTCAATTTGGATACCATTAATGAAAACCCTGGTTTGCGTTACATCACAAAACTTTTTAAATTCTGTTTTGGAAATGGGGACAGAGAACTGATTTAACACAGACGAGGGTAGTTAATGAGGCTAAATCGTTCTTAGATATTCTCCGAACACGTCCCTTTGAGGTACAAAATGTACTTCTGAGCGGAGAAGATGCCTTGGTAGTATTATACAGGGATTTAGAAAATGTTAATACTTCTAATGCCTTTTCAAATTTTGTTCTCTCAACCTTTATTTCATCATGGGCTAGATTCTAACTTCCAGAGATAATAAAGCAATCAACCTCCATTGCTAATAATTATTTAGGATATTTAACTAATCAAGTCAAAGAATGGCGGGAGATCCCTATTTTCAGTGGGTTAGGACCTTATAATTATTCGTGAAAGGAAAGGGAAATTCAGACTTAATATTTAACCTATTTTCAAAATTCACGGAATCACTCTAAATTGTCGTGCATTTCTAATTGTAAATTTCGATCACTTTCTAAATTTAGTGAAACATGTTTATGAAAAGAAAATTATTAGCAATCCTAATGGCATCTATAGGAAGACCGGATTCAAAATTACATCCAGACGAGAAACAGAATGTAGCAAGTAAACGTAAATTTCATAATGAATTCGAAACACTTCCTTTCGGCTATAAAAGAAGAAGACTTAATGACTGCTAGTTCATTTCCCTTCTGTCCCTAGCTCATGATGCTTCCCTTCATTCATCCTGCAACTATCCTGCTTTCAGACCCTAGCAAAGTGGGAAAAGTTATTTTGTTAATAAGTTATTAATCCATCGTAAAACGATGTTTTCTAGTCATTTTAAGGAAATAGTTTGGTGCTATGATGCTGTGATACCTAAATTACCTAGTCAGTAATATACTATTTCATTTCTTAATTCCTGATAAGAATTCTTTTGAAATTCAGGAAAATTCATTGTTAATTCTCGATAATCTTATGACTGAAACTAATTAATGTCTATATTTCCAAAAGTTTCACGAATCTTGCACATCATAATTATCTAAGTGTAATTTTTATAGTTCAAAATGTATTTCCCAAAGGAAAATATGCACGTGACATTTCATTAAACGCCCATTATATAATTGCGTTTAAAAATTCTAGAGATAAGTTACAAATACAATATTTAGCATGACAATTTACGCTACAATATAGTAGTGTTTGATAATGCCACTGTTGAACCTAATTCATATTTACTTTTCTATTTAACTCAGTCTACACCGGATGCTCTACGTATGAGTACAAATATATTTCCAGATGAAACTATGCACATCTATGTACATGTAAAAGGCATGAATAAACAAATTCAAGTAAGTTGCCATCAAGATGTCAAGCGTAAAATATCATTTGAATGAGCTCCGTGCAATTTGTAAATGTAAGAATAAAAAGCGTAAAGCACTAGTTCAGAATGCATCTCCTGGTGTTATTCAAACTATTGCACAAGTAGGTAAAAATGTTTTAAATGGTAACTTTAAACTCACTCCTCGTCATAAGCAAATGTTACGTCGACATAAGAAGACATTACGTGCACTCTCTCTCAAACGTTCAAGTTTAAAAAAGA
>JAGDQP010072824.1:0-10460 GCA_022664845.1 Lepisma saccharinum | reverse complement strand
TCATTCATATCATCGTTACGATACTGATTATTAACATGTTCTCTTTTAAAAAAAAGTACCCCGTCTCTTTTATACATGCTACCAGAAACTGACTCCTTCCCCTTCCCCTTTTATATTTATTTATGTCACTTTTGTAGTATTCATTTTGAAACTGTAAATGTTCCAACATGACGTCAATAGTACTAATCAATTCTTTTGAATAGTTTAATAATTACTTCATTTTGTTCTGTTAAAAAAATCTGTCTCACAATATATCCATCCATTCATTTCAAAAACAATGCTTTCATCCATTCCTATAATCTTATTTGTAATGAAATTACTTACGCTAAATATATTTGAAATAGTATTGATTACCACCAGGAGTATTGTGATTAACATAGAGATTAGCATTCTACTATTATAATAACAAGTAAAAAAAAATACTCGCAATTATTAGCAACAAAATACTTCCTGAACATCACACAGCAAAATCAATAGCAGTTAGCGAACCAGTTTGAGCCTGTCAATCAGCAGATAACCTGAGGTGACAGAGTTCAACAAAAGTCTTAGTATCTTTTTCAAAGCGTTCATTTCACCTAAATTGGAATACTGCTCCCCGATTTGGAATATGGCTTCTTCTACTCACTTGACACGTCTCAATTCTGTCTTAAGCTCTTTCATCGCCATCGTTAAATACAGAGTCCCTTCTACTAGGTCCCTAAGTAACACAGAAATTCTAAATATCTTACACATTCGAACACCATCTTCAAGAAGAAATCTGGGAGACATGTTATTCTTATTTAAAATATCCAATGGTAGAGTTCGATCTGAACTGCTGGTTTCTGAGCTCAACTTTCACATTCCGACCAGTTCCACGCGCAATAGCAACATAGTCACATACCCAGCATCAAGATTAGAAATAGTCAAACGCTCTATGTTCGTCAGAATGGTTTCTCAACATAATCGCCTACCACCAGATATAGACATTTTCAGAAGAAATATGTAAATACTTTTGTGTTGTGTTTTTATTGCTGTTTTATTTGGAAATAATGTCAATTTTATGAGTGTTAGATGTAAATGTGTTATCAATGTTAAGGTTTCAGTGTAAAATGGCAGAACCGCTCTATCTAAAACCATGTGTAAATAAATAAAGTACACAAGCAAGTGACGCGCACCTCTAAAGGGTCACGTCGACCGGCTCTGGCAATCGACAAGTGAAGATCCTTTTATCTAAATAAATGTGAGTACTTTTCTTAAGTAAGACAATATTGAGCACAAGGACTTCACTATATATGAATTGAATTTGTAATAGTTTAACAAGCTCAAGGTGACAGAAAAGAAGAAGAAAAGTTTTAATTGTCAGGACCCTTGGAAAGTCCCGCCCTGAGGAGTGACCGCTCTCCAACTTCTACTGGCGATCTCCGCATGCACATACTACGTGCAACTAAAGCATCTGTCACGGGTGTGGATGCTATGATTTCTGTCTTTCCGAGACATTTACCGCGAATCGAAATGTGTGAAAGTAGAGGAAAGAAGGTTAACCAAGAAGATAGAGAAACGCGAGAAGAATTTTCTGGAAGAGGGCAAAAATCAGAATATGCATTGCTGTATATTCTGTACAAATACCTGTATCGATTCAATCTACTGAGAGTTTACCTAGTAAACCACACATGAGAATAATAAAAGAATAATTCTATGTAAGTGATTTGTTATCATTATCACGTAGGCTCTCAAGGTAAATGGCACACAATTAAGATAAACCGACCTGCACATTCATCACTAGTGAGTGAGTTGCGTGTAATCATCTAACAAGAAGTTTTGCTTTGAGAACGTATAAATAATAATTTTTGTGTGTGCTATAATAGAAGAGATGTTGATACTACCTCTCAAATAACAGACATTCCCCGCACAACACACTAAGGGCAGAATCGTTTCCACCCTAAACTCAAAAACACAAGATTAGGGGATGGCAAAGACCCTGTCCTGTTCTCACGGTACAATTCTAGACGTTTCTCGAAGTAATAATGCAAGAACAACCTGACATATTATGTGATCGCAATCACACAAAATGACAGGGGAGCACCCGTTTGATTAATACGCCGAGCCACCGCCAAAGTCAACCCAGGTGTTCTGTGTAAGTTACTCAATAAAATAGAATTTTAGCTCACTGCTTACGTAATAATAAGATTTAGCAGGTGATATTTTAACAGCTACTCAAAATTGGTTTTATGGAAGCAGACAACATTTATTCAAAGAAAATATAAATGAAAAATAGATAATATCAACTACACAATATATGACTCTAAGATGGTATGCACGAATTTGTGTGCCCCATAACAATACGTAAATATTTAGAGAATGACTCAAGATCTTAGGTCAGAATTTTGGGATTATGAAGGAACCAATTATTTTTAGTTTTATGTTCCTGGTTTTCATTCTGGTATTTACTTGTTAATCATGGTGTTTATGAATATGCTGATATTTGGTAATATCTGTTCCTAGTGTACATACTTCATGTGAAGTTATTTCTTCAACTAACTTATGTGAAGTACAATGCATCGAATATTGATAAGTATTAGGAGAATCATGTTGTATTACTGTTCAATGATATTGGGAATCAGTTTGCATGCAGCATGTTAAACTTGTTGTCAACTATTTTACCATGTGTATATAACAAAATGGAAAATTAATGCAAGACATTAACTAATTGAGATATACTCACATACATGACACAGCCCCCACGCCGCTACTCTGTCATGGATATGGGAGGGCTCATTAGATGATATGACTGTAAGCATGAATTATTCCCGAGTACAAAACCCAGCCTCGAGAAATAACTGACATTCAAGATCACAGCTCCAGTTGTAAAGGACCAAAGGGACCTATGAATACTTCTAATGAGGCCCAAAACACTGGGAGCCAATTATGTAAAGGTCCCAGAGAGTATCTATCTTCAGGAGTCAATATCGTAATGTTCCTTTGGGAACACCCTGTTGTTTGTGGAAATATAGGCAGAGACAAAGATACACGGGGTATGAGTTTTGCCCATCACCAGTTTTATTATAAAAATAATATAAGTTCTTTAGATTAATAAAAAGAGTCTCCCGTACCAAAGTAATTATACAAACTGAACAGTTATAATATAACTTTTCTGGCTTCTTCTTCTTGGGTGTAGGCCTCGTAGAAGAGAGAAGGATTTGGTATAGCACCAGTCCGCAGCAACTGAGTGCAGGAAGGAAGGTACCAGTCCGTCAGCAACTGAGTGCCGGATTTTGTGCCAGTCCACAGCAACTGAGCACAGGTTCAATTAGGTAGCCCACCTGTCCGACAGCAACAGAGTGAGCAGGATAGGAAACCCTCCAGTCCGACAGCAACTGAGAGAGCGGGTTTAGGAAGCACACCAGTCCGACAGCAACTGAGTGTACAGGTCTTAAGGGACGTACCAGTCCGAGGCAACTGAGTACTAGGAAAGAGGAGAGAAGTGATCACCCGGGAAAGTGATGGTTTACATTAGTGTATCTGTGTTTTACAGATCCAAATTTGCTGATGTCGCTAACTCCTCCTTTCGTATCGATGGTAGCTCCATCGGTGGCTTCTTGATGACACTCCATTTGTCGTCTGCGCTGTTTACGTTTCCTCTTGATTGTTTACGTAGTAACACTCGTATCACACACGTAGTACACACTACTATCTTGTTTATATTTTGATTATGAGCGACACGTGCTGAGCACATGGCGCGGCACTTGGAACGTTACAATATACTCAATATAATAATCACAATATTCTGCCACGGCTTCTGGGTGTGGGATCACTGAACTCTATCTCAATTCTGAAAGGCAAATCTTAATTAGTAATACACATGATACATACGGAAAAGAAGCTACACAAGAGGATGAGTAGTACACGCCTGCCTGTCTGAAGGCGTGCAATATAGCAAGGAAGGTTGAGGACCCCTTCCCGCCTGTCTGAAGACGTGAAGAAGCAAGGAAAAGAATTGTCCGCCTGTCTGAAGGCATTCAGCTGCCTTTAGGTTGGGTTAAATAGCCTTGGTCTGCCTGTCTGAAGGCGTGCCGCGACTAGAGATAGGTTGTGTACCACTGACCGCCTGGCTGAAGGCGTGCAATCACAGGACAAGGTAAGTGGGAACTCCAGCCCACCTGTCTGAAGGCGTTCTGGAGTCGGAGGATGAGTTAATAAAAGAGAATAGTAATAAAGATGAATAAAGCATATGATGATAAAGCAATGTAATAACGCAAGCCTAATAAAGAACACTCAAAGAAGTTTTAAGAAAATAAGGATTTATTAGTGGACTACTGTCCAAAGAAGAAACACCAACCCAACCTGCTTATATACCTCTGGTTGAGTGACGTCATAGCGTCACGTGACATACTTTAAATATTTACTTACATACACACACATGTATAATGATTTTTAATGGTTAAATCCTTCTTCCCAAATTAATTTCGTTTGCACACACACACATTAATTTTGTTCCTTCTTAAAATGAACGCGGAATTTACAATTTTCCAAGTCCATAGCAATAATTCAATTTATTATCATTTTAATCATATCTGATTGAAAGTTCTTATTGTTGTTTGAAATAAACGCGTAAACTAGATTTCTTGAGTCCATATAGCATATATATGAATATCCAAAAGGGTGATTTTATATAATACAATTCAGATGAGGCTTAGATACTGAATTTACATGGAACGAATGTTAAGGACGTTATACAGTATCTTAAATGTAATGACAGCTCGAGCAACACGAACATATAATGGCGGAAGATTCCACCGCTGAACCGGTCAACATAAAATGGCATCAAAACACCAAACCAAGTAACGTACCATAGTCAAGGAGAAATGTAATTAACACACGAATGCTTAGCAGTAGGGGCAAATATCTCATATACAATGTCACAGCAACGTGTTGAGGTATCACAAGAAACCAAAGAAAAATAAATAAATAATTGCACCTACTAAAGATTACACGCACCTGCCAAAATCCAGCAGTTGTTTTTCAAGCGACCAGAGCCATCCCAGCAAGCCTAGCGCACACACCAGCAAATAAGACCGCGATAACAAAACAGCATCGTGAGTCGCAAATGTAGCTTAAAATAAAAAGAGAAATATCTGTAACAAATAAAATAATTTGTTACAAGTCATCCGTAGTTTCAAAACCATTGCCAATACAACTTGGAAAACCAGTAATGTACGCACGCGCACGATCTAAACAGACTAATTACTAATCACATTATCGACAAAGACGGAGTAATTTGTATGTAACCAAATATATATTAGTTTTGGTTTTAAACTATCAAAGATAAACACCATATTGGAAAATGTTACAAAATGCTACATGACTTAATTCTTTGTTATGTTGGTGATTGCGAAACAGTCCAACACGATTATAACATTCCGTGGACCAGAAAAAGTATATCGTTATATTGGGAGTTATCGCCATATAGGGAATGTGTTAGCGATCGTCTGTAATCAAGGAAAATAAATGAAAATATGTACTTTCAAAAATATAAGAAAAACATATTCGCTGATTACCAATACTTTTTATCCGGTCTTGAAAGATTGTTAACTTTCCTCTGCTTTTTAAATCGTAGATTTTCAGTAATAAATGTATTTCTCTATGGATACCGAAAATGTTCTAATCGATTGATAAAATGTTGACAAATAACAACATAAATTAGTAGAAGAGGGGGAACAAAGGTTCCAGCATCGTCCAGGAAGTCAACTTCCTGAAAGTCGCCGGGGACAGGGTACTTGAAGATGCTGGTAGCTGCCGCTAAGAGAGTGCAGAAATGAAAGCTAATAGCCGGGAAATCTGAATTGATAAAAGTTGGTTTATTCATTATTGAACCGTGCAAGTATTTCTGTTCTGATAGTTGAAAGCTGCAATTTACCTAGAGATTGATTCCCATTAGTTAAACAACATAGAGAAAAGCCTTGTTTGCCCAAAGTTTTCAAAATTCCGTTAACATCAGTCGACGAGAAGGGATTTGATGGTGGAACATCTTGTCAAGTAGATTATTAGTTTCTGGAAAAGAAGTCGTCTTAAGCCAGAGCTCACTTAAAGTCAATCTATACGCTAGATCTTACTCGTCTGGAAAATTAAAAGAACAAATAGAAATATAATGATTGAATAAATTTATAAATCTTGAAATAGTTTTATTCTTATTTCGAATCCTAAGGTTGTATTGAGTTATAATAATGCGTGTAAAGAAAAAAGAAATTCGCCGGGATCGATACAATTTGTTATCCTTAACAGATGTATCATCCTCAAGCAGCACATCAATATTGACCGATATGAATAACGGATGATTGCGATATTGATCGAAGTCGTTATCTGAGATCGATCAATATCGAATGGCATTTTTCTTGCCGATATTGGCAGTATCGGTGATCAAAGTCGATCAGTATCAGAGATCGACAATGATAGCTATCTGAGAGCGTCTTCTTCCGATATGAATCGATATTCTAGTCCTTAAGTTGAAAGCCAAATAAGTACAGGGGCCATGAAGATTAAAATATTGCAAAGGCTCTAGGCGATGTTCACTCTAAAGGATTTCGTATTATTTTTATGACAATTAATCAGAACCCGTGGGCCAGTGGCTAGTCACGAACTTTCTTCGGTAATCGAGGAGCTTGTAGAACGTTATTCAAGATACTTTCTGAGGAAAAATAAAGTGTGACAACTCCAAAGCTAACACTACACAAAGCCTTGTTATGCACAGTGGAACTAGGACATTTTAGGATGAATGAGGCTTGTCTCGGAGTGAAAAACATATCGGGGCTGGTTCAATTTAAATATTGGTAGCATATGAGTGGGCTCGTAATCCAAACGTTACCCTACTGACTTTTACAGCACCCTTTTCCTTCCTTAACGAATGAAATTTAATATTAGAGATGAAGAGAGGGTGTAACTTCAGATGCTCAGAAAGATCTTAAGTCTAAAATTTTATTAAAGTGAAGTATAACCAAATACAATCCTTTTTGTCCACAACAGAGTTGAAACCGGTCACCTTGTAAATTGGGTCAATCTTTGGACCAAGTCTATGTTTGAGACATCACCTCATTTCGACCCAGTGACCCGGAGAACGACGCAGATATTTAATTCTTTCCTTATTGTACACTGTTGCATTTTGAACAGACTTTATACCAGCGGTGACTCGGAGCAGGAATGTTACTTCACAAAGTACAAAAAAATACGACGCCGAGAAATCTATAACAATAGTAACAACATATATGGAAATAGTCCCATATCTCCGGAAAGAACAAACCTGCCGCTGGAGGTGTTCAAATCCCCCTCGGAAAGACTATTCTGAAATAATTTTGTAATTGAAGAATTAAATACGATAAAGGCATTAAAATCTTTAAAAGCTCTCAAAATATAAGTTTTCCTATATAAACTCACTTTTGAAGAACTCTGACATAATATTGATCGATTCTAACCTCAGGAACAATACCCGTTACCGGGTCAATTGGGTCAAGATGCGCTTATGGGATCAAAACTCCTCCTGGAGTTTTCGGTCAACACCGGGTGCGGACTCATTTAGGTCAAGCCCGGGTCAAACGGACCATTTGAGTGAAATTTCGGACCGAGTCATCTATGTTCGAGTCAGACCTGGTCACTGTGTCACCAAGAGTGACCAGGTTCACCTCTGGACCACACCATGCATGAAACCATACTTCGTTTCAGACTGTAAAGTAACACTTCGTACTATAGGTATCCTTGTTTCATTTTATTATTTTCTTTATAAATAAACACAGAACCGTCGTAGCGCAGAATCAGCAGAACTTGGGCGCGAAGGTCTGTGTTTCGTGTTTTGGGAAGGCAGAGTGAGTCAGGCAAGAGAGTGTACAAGTGTTACTTTTGTGTGCTCGCAGCTGATTTTGATTACAAGTAAACTGTAAGTACTGTTATGGCCTTTTCGGCTAGTACAGCTTATAAACGTACCAATACTTTGCGTGTGGAATTATGCAATGTAACTACGAAGTTAAATTTGGAAAGTTTACATGACGCCATTAGTCGTGACTTATATTTAAATTTAGACGAAATACTTACCGCGCAGGCTGACTTTTAGTACAAAGCATGCTTTGTGAAGACAACGTCTAAGCAAGTAGCGGAAAGAGCCTTAGAACTAAGTGAAGGAAAGATCTTATATGTGAATGAGAATGAACGTATCCAGTTAGAAGTATCTTTAGAACTTAGTTAGACTACCGTGATTTTTGTCTGGTGTATTCCCTTAGAAATTCCAGACGATTATGTGAAACAAGTATTTAGTCAATACGGAACAGTATCCTACGGGTTAAAGATATACTACCCGGTGAACTCGAATTTCTTACATGTATATTCAGGGAAACGTCTGATACATTTCTTCGATCTAAAATCCCCCATTCCTCAATTTTTGACGATCTTTAATTTTAAGATTCAAATTCGAGTGCAACGAGCGGTTGAGGAACGAAGAGGTCAGGGAGCGAATGAGCAAAAAGGGTCCATCCTCCCTCCGATGCAACAACTGGATGAGTCGATCCCCTTTAATTGTGAACATTTCCTCTTCTCATAGGCAAGAGACAGGCATCATTACCAAATAATTCGTCTACTACTGGCAACCTAGGGTTAACGCAAGAGGCAGAAAAGAACAAGGACTCGTGGCTGCGAGGCTTCCGCATCATATAGGTGAGGAGAACAAGGTAAAGAAGGTGGGGGTAGACGAGGAAAACTTAGAGGTGGGAAAAGTAACACAGTCTATGACAGTAAGTTTGGCAGAGAGTGCAATTACTGTTCAGGATAGTTCCGTAGTAGAGATTCTTCCTACTCGTCAATAGATATCCAAAACTAGTTTCAGTGTTCCTGGTCAGGTAGTAATAACCGAGGAACAAATACGTAGTGTGCAAGAGAGCGGTGTTAGACGGCTCTCGCTGGGTGATACTAGTAGTGAAAAAGAAACAATCCCTGAAGGTGGTGTATCGTCGCTATCGTCATCCGAAGAAATATTGGAACCAGAGTTTGGTAAAGGAAGTAAACAGCAACGTTGGAAAGAAGATGCTAGTGCAGACCTATCTAAAGCAAAACTACAGGCGTTAAAGAAGAAAGAGGCTAAGGCAGAAAGTACAGGTCGGCTGACACGTTCCCAAACTATAATCGGTGAAATAGGAGTTTCAGATCGGGCGGAACAGCGTTTTGCTGTAAGTGAACACCAAGTTAATGACGCGCGTAAGTAAACACAGACGTCCCTCAGTGAGCACATCGGGAGAACAGGTATGTACTTTACCAAACTGTTACGTAGTGCTTGATACTTCAGTGCTACAATGTTCGTGCTACAGTTATTATTTGTTGGATTGCTTTTGTTTAACAAACAAATGATCTACGGGCCGCACACATTAACGGTCTGCAGTTTTAATATCAGTAAAGCTAAAAATGCAGTTAAAATAGCCGATTTTCGGCACATGTTGGCGTCTAACGCTATTCAAACTACAGCGATACAAGAAACTAAGGCCAGTGCATGGAACGTTCCAAATTTTCAAACTACAAACTTCTACGGGATTATCACTTGTGCTGAGACAAGACTTACCATATCATGACTTATTCTTAGATGAGAGTGGCAGACTAATATAGATCAAAGTACAGAATTTTGTGATTATAGCATGTTATGCAAAAGTGGTTCCCATTATATAACAGAACGAGATAGGTTTTTTATAATGTAGTAGGTCCTCATCTCCTTAAATATCATAATTATCCCATTATATTGTCAGGGGATATGAATTCCACAAGATGCAAGGAAGATACTACGTCAGGTAGGAATGTAAGTAGAGGTTACATTAAGGGAATATATATTTAGGGAATTCAAGTTATTGGATATTTGGCGCGAACTTAGTCCTGATCAACCAGGGAGCACCTTTTTTTACCCGCAAGGAAACTCGCGCATAGACGTGGTTTATATGAAAGAACATTTTCGTCACAAAATGCACAGTGTAACATTAGAAAGGTTTATTTGTTCAAACCACTTAATGATAGTGACTAAGTTTCAAGGTACTATGCGTCATTATACGTGGAAATGTAATGATCAAATTTTAGACAATCCAGAATGTGTATTATTAGTAAATAACATCTGGAATTACTATCTTACGAAACAGCAATTTCATACTAATCTGCAAAGGTGGTGGGAAAATCTAAAAAAAATGTATGAAACGAGATCCTTTTGCCAACAATTACATCAAACAGATCGGCACCAGCAGCAGTGTTATTACGAGCGGTTAGCTCGTTCAGCAAAATCCGAAATGGTTAATGCAGGTGAACAAACTCAAAGCTTCTTGAGGAACAAACAAGCTCAACGTGTGCAAGGCTTATTTGCTCGATCTAAGCTTAAACAACTTTTGTGCAAGAGGAACCTTTGTATCCGCACTTATACATGAGCGGAAAAGGGCTCAAACAAAAATCTTTAATAGTTATCAAGATAGTACGTGTAT
>JAGDQP010072823.1:0-10460 GCA_022664845.1 Lepisma saccharinum | reverse complement strand
AGGCACGAACACAGAAAACTGTCCCAAAGCAAACAGCAGACCAAGAACGTTCGAAACGAGTGTGCCGTTCAATTTACAGAGACAGTCCCCCAAAATGCTGTTCATTGATTATGAGACCGACGTTTCCAGGGATCTCTTTGATGTTCCAGGAAGGAAATTTCATCATGCTTAAGACCCTGCCCTTGTGTCATTTGACCACAAATTCATGAAGAAGGCAAAGTTTCCGAAGCGTTACCTCGTGTGGCAAGCCATGGACGCAGATCTCTCAGAACCCTTCATTTCGGAAGGCACCATAAATGCTGAAACCTATTTACGGGAATGTGTGATGGGTTGTTTGATTCGCTTTATTACTCAGCATCATAATCCAAGTGACGTTTTGTTCTGGCCAAATATGGCAACGGCATATTATGCTCGTGGTTTCACAGATTACCTCCGCAGCGTCAGGGCATCGATTTCGTGGAGAAAAAGGACAATGCTCCAAATGTGCCAGAAACGAGATGAATTGATAAGTTTTGGGCGCTATGCAAGCAGGAGTATGCTATCTCACACAGCACACAATGTTGAATTAACGTTTTATAAACGTTGAGTTTTGACAACGTTGTATTTGGTGACATTGAATTATACGTTTTATGAATGTAATTTAATAAACGTTTAAAGAATGACCAGTATTAAACGTTGGATTTAAATTATTGTACTCTTGAACCTTCTAAAATGGTGGAAAGCACAATGTTGAATATTTGTGACATTTCCAAATCTACAGAAACAATTTTCAGTGATAGTTTTATGCTTGACCTTCACTAGGTGTTATATAATATCATTTTTTTTTATTCAAATGCACTTTTGTTTGACATTCATACAATGCATACGCTATGCGTTTGTCTTTTTTTCTCTCATGAAAACCGGGAAAGGCAGGACATCGGCGATGCGAGAGATCGAAATGACAGGAGGAAATCCGAATAAGTTGCTCAAATGATTTATATATATATATATATATTCTTCTTAGAACAAAATGAGAATCTTGTTAAAAGCAATAAATGTGGTACTGACAATTCTCAGACTTACTGAATGAATCAAATAATTCCACGAGGCAACCTAATTCTGTTGTGTATGTAACTATGTACAATTAAAGAAGACAACTAGTATTTTAGTTTGTGGAGTTGTTATAAAGTAAGGATTTAACGAGCATTTGCTTTTTCTCTCATTATTTAAATTGCATTCTGAATATTCATTTATTTTACATAAATTTTTATATACATTATCGCTCAGACGTGATATTTCTGAATAAATAAGTTACGTTTATACGTAGTCAAGTATTATTTGTCCTCAATTTTGACTGATCTTTCAATTTGTGGTTTCACTAAGGGACACATTTAGGTCCTTAATGTTGTGGGCGAAGACTTTTATCTTCATTTCAATTCCCAGACTGTTTATGTCGGGTTACGTGTACAAAATAACCTATGGCGCAACTGCCCATGAAGGGCCAACGCCTGCAACGCGGCTTTTTGCGGGGGCACGTGGTCAGCACACGGCTGTTTTCAGACATTTTGAGTGGCTTTCGCTACCGGTTTCCCCCCCCCCCCCGCAGGGTTGCCCCGGTACTCATTTTCAGAGACTGGGTCGACCTCTGGGACTTACGGCCTAGGTAAAATTGTTTCAACTTCTCCCACCTGGAATCAAACCCGGACTGTTTTGTCACGTCATCGGTCACGTTTGGAGAGATGTAAAATTTAACTTTCAGGACAAATTTCGTACCTTTCCCCTAAAATTCCTACTTATAACGAATGTTTAAATCTGTACAGATTAACAAAACAATGTAAGTTTCCCAGAGCGAGGCCTAGTACTTCAATGTTCAGTACGATATGCTTTAATTAAAATGACAATTTTAGGGTTGATTCCAGGTTAAAATCCTATAATCAAAGGATTTTTCCTGGAATCAACTCTAAAATTGAATTGTACTGAACATTGAAGTACTAGAATTCGGTCTGGGAAACTTATATTATTCTGTTCATCTTCGCAGATTCAAATATTCGTTGTAAGTAAGGATTTTCGGGAAAGGTACGAAATTTGTCCTGAAGGTTGAATTTTGTTTCACTATAAACGTTGCGTAACGTTGATTAAACGTTAAATAGACGTTTATTCAACGTTTTGTAACGTTGAATCAACCAATGCCAAAATTAAGTTGTGGAAAAGGTTTAATTCAATGTATTTAAAACGTTTATTAAACGTCTTCTTCAACGTTGAATAAACATTTCTTAGAATACTAATCCGATAGTTGTATAAACGTGGATTAAACGTAAATTCAACCAAGATTCAACGTTTATTAAACATTTAAGGAAAAGTTGAATAAAAGTTTATTTAATGTGATTGTGCTGTGTGGGATACGATCCAGGCAGCCACAAATTCTTCGTGTCTTCAAACGAATGTGGTTCAACATCAGCACACACACATTGCTCAAGAGCATGGGAAAAACATAATGTGCCATGCCTGGAATGTTCTTCGTGCTACTGGCACCAAGGGCGTTCGACAGACTTTGCGTGATTTAAAACATTAACATATATAGATATATAACTTTTATATTTATTTGTACGAGCGTGTATGCTCTCTTCTGTCAAGAAATTAGTTTCTCTGAAAAGCGCGCTCTATTTCTCGGACATGCCTAATAAAACTTACTTGTTCCATCCGTTACAACTCTACATAGTATGATGGGACTTATTTCATACATCCAAAATTCAGATTTCAACTTGGAAACATAAGTTAAAGTTCATATTACTCAAGACCTGTACGGCCAAGCTAACAAAAGTTCTGTTCAAATTACATTAGCCTATGGGCGCATTTTTACAAGCTTATTATTATAGTTAGCACATAACGATAAAATACTACGCGCATCATGTAATTATACCTACTTCCCCTTCTCAGTATATTGTTCCGGATCACATAGAACCAAAAATATTTGATATTAATAATTTCGTGGCTCTCCGGAGTAATAACCACATTAAATAAATAAACAAAACGAAAGTAGATGGTATACACATCTTAGCAGAACATATACGCTAATGTGTAAGGTTAACCAGAGGTTATACGGCGTTTACCTCCGTATATTCTGAATTACAGCCATGCTAAAACCGAAAGCGTTATTCAAGACATAATAATCCAAAATGTGTTCTTATTAGCACATATTTCGCAGCATTTTGTCACATTGTTATTTTTGTGCCCCTACACAAGAACTTGAATTCTGGGAGATTGTATAAAGGCTCTGGCGTGAAGAATATTTTGGGGCCTCCATTTTCAGAATCTTTTCGACCTTAAAAACGGTCACCACTATGTCCTTGGATAATAGATGTTTGAGTTTCTAATTTGCAGTTTCAAGTTTAATTTCCTTCTTTCTGTCTTTTTCCTCTTTATTTTATTAATTTGCTTTTAGTTTACTTTATTTCGAGGAGGGCCGAGGCTGCGATTGCGACCCTGGCCAGTCCGATCCTTTTAGAATATTGGCCATCACACACAAGCAATGGTTAACGTGCATTGAAATAGTTTTTGTTGTGTGAACTTTGTCGCAGCAAGGCGGTGAATAATTTCTTTGTTGGATACCTGTTGAAGAATGTTGAACTCACACGAAACAACTATAGTGGACTGTAGACCAACTGTTTGTCATGGAAGAGCATACTCTATTGTTTTCTTATTTTTATTATTCTCATGTAACTCATTGTACGTTCTGCCAAACAATTAGTCATTGAGATAGTAAAAAGAATCTTGTACAAAAGTTTTTTGGGAATTCGAGAATGAACAACGTAATTTCTCATCCCGGTGAATGTTTAAAGTCAATCCTTCAGTTCTACTTCATACATATGGGCCATAGCATGTTATGTTTACGTTGTCGGAGACTGGAAATTAAATATAAAATCGATGTTTGCTATAGTTAGCATTAGTTTAGTTCTAATCAATAATTGAAGAACTATGGCCACTACAAAATGATAGTTCGACAGTTAATCCACGTTTGAAAGTTTAGGTTTTGAATCGAAGTTTGTATGAATATATGCCTTATTTGCAAATAATATCTTGGAATTACGAATAGTCATTGCTTGATTAATAATTTTTAATAGTGCAGATTCAAAAGGGGTTAGGTCTAATCATAGGCTTTGCTATAGTAATCTGTTGCAATTGAGATATACGATAATGAAGCTATAAAAAATAGTGTTTTATAGGTTGACTTTTAGATACATCCCCGGATCGTCATAACGAAACCTTAATCATACGTTATCCATTTTATCATACGTTAGATTGATACCCAAAGGATAAACTAATAAAAGTGAACACAAATTAGTATCAGTTTCGCCGAATCCCATGTATCGCGAGTAAATAAATACACATTTTGTAAAGAAACGATTATTTAATATATATCGTAATTTGATAGTGCAAACACCAACCACTTACTTTGGGTGCGCCAACAGCAATGTGTGAAAATTCGTTATCAGCTATTACATGAGTAATGACGACTCAGGGTTTCCATGCTTCAACGGCAAAAATATGTTTTGAAACAGAAGTATTCGATTGTCAGCTAAGTCCGGTTTCATTTTCACTTATTTTAGTCTGTTCGGGCGGTAGCGCATCTGACTACGAATTGGGCGGCCCGGGTTCAAATCCCGGCCAGGACGCTGGAGACTTTTCTCACAGTGTTCCCATGCACTCAGCCTCCTATCAAATGGAGTAGCAGAGTGTCCTTGGGATTCTTGGGCACCTTGGGAAGTTAAAGGCGGTCGAGCATGGGACTGACCACCTTACCTCACGTCGTGCCATAGGTCGAGAAAATGTGGAGTGCTGCTACCTCCACATTCCGCCATGCGCCGTTCACGGCGCGTGCGTATCAAACATCAGAAATGTTAACGAATCAGTATTCATCTTCATTATTCTCGACTCCTTGCCAACGTTCCACTATCCTGTCAATGCCTCGACGGTAATCACAGCGTCTTGTCTCGATGAATTTATCCAGACACTAATAATATTTAGATATTTGAAACCGCCATTTTGTAGTAGAAAACATTTTAATATTACCCATTTCTTTTATATAAGTTGTCAATTGTACAACAGTGGGCCACTAAATAAAATTGGCATTTTAAGTAATTTTGAGTAGACTACGCGTTGCCTTGTTTCCAATGAACTGATTCAAATGAAGATTCGGTTGCTTTAATGAAAGCTAGAGTCTACAAACAAGGTGTTCAGCTCCTTGAAGTGTGTATTACAGACTTGTAACGATTCTGTGAATTATTTGTCTAAATTTCCAATAATTCTTCATTACAGAGTTTTAGACCCTTACTGATATGTTTTATTCTTCTAAAGATTCGCATTTCCTAGGCTTGTAATCTGTTTTATGGTCATTGATTAATATATTCCCTTAAGCAACCTTACGGAATACGGTACCGCAGCAATAGTACAACAATGATTTATCTAAACATCCATAAAATTACACGGTATCCATTCTTCTTCGCCATTTGCTTGAAGAAAAAACAAACTAATTTCCAAATTTGAAATCCTCTTCAAATTTTGTTTTGACTTATCACCTAATTACGACTAATATTGCTATTGGCAATAGAATGAATAAATGTTAAATATATGCTTGTTTGGTACTTAAACATAGACATTATTATATGTTTTTATCTTAATGTCTCATATTCATATTCTGATATTAGGTAATCTAGCTCTAACTTTAAAGAATTGACACGTCCGACATCATGGCTCTTGATAAGTTGATGCAACAAAATAATTTTGTTCAACTGTTTTGTTCCATTGTTTTTGTTTTTTCATACTGAAAGACGACTCATATATTGTAACCGCCATTTTTGTTATGCTTTTTTTTATTTTAGTTACTAATTTCTTCGTATTATGAAATCTTATAGTAAAATAGAAAGTAACAAATTACAATTTTTCAATTATATTAATCACTCTCAATGTATTTTCGCCAGTCCTTAAATATTCCCGTTACATATATATAAAAATAACTTAGGTCTAAATACAAGTTATATGAGTCTATAACGATTAGGCCTATTGTTTTTCCTATTTAAAATGTTTAATCGGCAATTGAGATGCTGAAAGACACAACAGTAATAAATTCATAGTTAACACGTGCAAGTCAGGGGGTGGTACATGAATCATATTATAATATCCTGGATGCAAATACATTATTCAGTCAACGATAAAAGAGTCATTAAAAGAAGTCAAAACCGTTACTCGGAACATGTTCATTCTTCAGCACGTTTTTAAAGAGACGTTTGGTACTTACCATCTACTGCTCCTCTCTTCACTTTTTTTTCAAGTTCGCTATTCCAAAACCGCAAACTCTTGGGCAAAACAAAATATAAGTAAAACTTCTTATTTAAATGTCTTAGCTTATTTCGGATCACTACATTTATAGTACTAAATCTTGGCACTAAAGCATTTAAATAAGCAGTATTGCCAGATCACTCCCGGAGATGTGCCCTAAAAACACTTTTACAACTCTGCAAAGTAGCATCATATTTCATATCGAAAGAAAATTTAAAGAAAACTATTAAATTTATTGTACCAGATGCGTTATGTAGTTCATATTACTTCACTATGTACCCCGGCATAAGCATAATTTTTGTATACAAGTCATATATAAATCAGGTATCCTGCTAGAAATTTCTGTTTGGGGGGCGTAAAGCCAAAATTGAGGTTTGTAAGCAGTGTTCGATTTGACAAATTACGAAGGAGGACCTAAAACTAGTGGTTGCTTGTAAGTTCACCTACTATCTGTTTGGGTAGAAATTCAAAGATTTTATCCAAGGTTGGGATGATATTCGGAATCAAGAACCGGTGATTAAATCCTCAGGCACCAGGGAAAATCCCCGGGATCCCGGTGATTGTAAGTAGAGTTCTGCACGGGTTTCTATAGGTCTTTAATCATAAAAATGTTTAAGTTAGTTCGAGCTTATTATAATTATGATCATTATGATTGTCCAGAAGAAATGGAGATATTCAAATGTATTCTAAAGGCGTCCCAGTTTGCTTTGTTTTATACAGGGTTACCAATCGTCTCCTTCTTTTGGAGGACATGTCCTCCTTTTATATATTTTCATCTTGTTCTACCTTCTTTTTAAATGTCAAACTTTTGTAGTAATCATCCTTAAAACACTTTTTTTTTTAAAATCGCAATTCTAAGCCAAGTATTCAACAAAGTTTTATCTCAAATTGGCGCTTAGTGTTCTGATGAAAGGAATAAGTTGTTAAGTCGGTACAAGGATTCATTGTCGTTGTAATGTAATGAATATAATGTAACAATGTAATGAAACATTGCTCTATAAATACTGTCAAGTTGTAGTGATTTTGTAATTCAGATTTACTGATTAAAAGAAAAAGCATGATAAAAGTGGTTTTATGGCAGTGCCGACCCTAGATAACATGGTGCCCTGTGCGAGAGGAAAATTGACGCCCTCTGGAGCTTGAAAATTTCAGTGATGAACAGTGGTCCTCCAATGTTTTTATATATAACTCGTTTCCACATCACTCATGAGGCAGAGTAATTGGCGCTTTTTTAAATGTGGTTTTCTCTAATAGGCCTATTCCACATAGTTAACATGTAGACTTTCTACCAGGAAGACTTAATTGGTGTCACGGTTTTGCGATCTTACATCTCTTTCCTGTTACAATTACATTGTCGGTGTTCGGACCCTTTATCCGTCTTACCAAACGTCTGATTTAGTTTATCATATTTAAGTTTGTCTCTCGCATTTGTGTTGCTCCTTTTCAGTTTATAATTTTACTATAAAAGTGCTTTTAACACAGTTTATAAGATTAAGTAAACTCCACGTTGGGAGAAAACTGGATTATCACTGTTAGAAGACCAGCTCTTGGGCAATGTCATTTTCAACGGCTAGAGATGGCCATTATTCATCTGCCGTGGTCGCTGTCTGGTAGGTCTTGATAAATTTAGGCCAGGGATTACAAATTGGTGCGTCATGGCCACTTATCATTAGATTTGGCCACCTGGAGTTACACCTGGTGGTCTTACCACCAGTTCCTTGCTCTAGATTTTCAACTTTACCGGTATCAAGACAGTTCTGTCTTTCACCACCGTCCTGTATTTTAACTTGGTGTTGCGAGTGCATTATTACTTACGCATTTTCGGCACGCCGTCGTATATACTGCAGCTTGTTCAGACGTCGCCGCCGCAGCTTTGCGAGTGGGCAATAAAATTGGTCGTTCATCACCACCGTATATGAGGACACCAGTGATTACAAATGGCCACCACAAACTTCTTTATGTGACCTGATTGGCAAGCAAATTTTAGAGAACTTTTTAAACACTGTTCTTGGCCATGAGAATCTCTTTTCCGTCTCGTACCAGTCACAGGTATGGTAAGAATTCTCAAAACTACCAACACATTTGAAGCGTACAGGAAGGGGAAAGCTGTTCTCCCTTTTTTCCTTGTACGCTTCATTTGGAAATGTGTCCTGTACCTAGTTCTAATTTATGAAAGTCATAGACTTAATATTAATACAGTACCTTGTCCCTTAGGAAGTATGAACTTTACATGCTTCAGTTCTTTCTAAAGCTCCGTACCAGTTACATCGGAACTTTGTGTCTCTTTCCGTGTTATGTTAAGATTTTTGCAGTACACAGTGATCCAGAATACCAAAAAAGCAGGCAGAAATCGAAAATTCATCTTTACAGTGGGGGAAAATTTCTTGAATAAACCTCTAGACAAAAAATGGATAATAATAATAATAAATGGATAGTCTACGAAAGAAATTACTTCATAAAATTCATTATTTCTTCTACTTTTCGCGCTGCGAAGTAAGGTATCCTAAAAATGCAATTTGCATGTTGCATTTTTCACAGATTTTAGAAACTTTTTGTAACAATTATTTTTTTCGCAAGTCACTATGATTTGGTTAAGCAGGCACGTAACATTCCCCTAATGAAAAAAAAAAACCACAAGTGACAAGAGTTTAAAAATAAAATTAACAATTTGTATATAAAAGACGTGTAAATTTAAAAGCTATCTTGAGTTACAAAGTGTGCCTTACCATTAAAACCAAAGTACATTTTGACGGTACTGGTAAACGGGAACAGGATAAATTTTTGGGTGTGCTAATTTAGGTCTAAACAGAACATTAATGAATAATTGTGCCGCTGTTAATGAAATGATGACCTTGAACTTATATCCTGTTATCATTTAATGCACTCATTCAACATGTTTAAATAGTTTTTATCAATTCGTAATAAGTATTCTTATAATAAGGTATATGAATTTACACTGAAAAATGATTCTTGAGGAATGAGTGCATACTTTCTTTCCTAATGTACGTAAACATAATTGAAAAATATGCATATTATACAGAGAAAATTATTATTATTATGTTTGGGATTACATTAAAGTTCTTTGGGTTAGGTTTATTTTCTCCAAAAGTGATACTGCCCTTGCTAAAGTTATTAATTCAACTAGAATGTTAGTGCCTGGCGCTGCAAGGGATGACGTGTGTGGTAATTTCGACTATCTTCACGTGATTGGACTGGATTTTCCAAATATATTCAGAAACAAATTTGGACATTTCGCTTTCACTATCTCAGAATAGTTAAGGAAATGAACTATTGAAATATCTCATCTTTAAATGGGTCCCCTGTTCAATTTTATGGGGCCTTGGGTCCCATTACGAACTGTGGGATCTAATGCCGCCGCGGATCGCTTTTACCCATAAATATTTATTCGTCTTAATCTTAACCTCGTAAGACCCGAGTGTTGAAATTCGGTTGCTCTAACAACCATTGTTTTTATCTTTTTCTCTAACAAAATGTACATTTTACTTGAACTCTGACGGCGCGCGTGGTTACGCTAGCAACCCTATATTCTTGTGTTTGCGCCAAGAATGTTCTAATAGAGGATATGTTTATAGCTCTCATGCTCAGTGAAAGAGTGAAGCCTAAATAAAAAAAAAAGCAACAACAACTGAGCATCGACCAAGGCGACACACCTGATTGGTTAGCAGACAACCACAGAGCTTGCTGCCATCTTAGTTAGCCAAAAACTGTTTTTGATTGGACTAACTGAGAGGGACTAAGCTGTGACGTTTGGCTTCATGTTCTTCGCAAAATCACATATCCTCTAGTAGAACATCCTTGGTTTGCGCCGAATTTATCGTTTGTTTCCCATGATGCCTTTGTAAAGGGTGGAAACAAAATGTTCAATCAATGAGAATGCATCTTCCTGGAGTTTTTTCTTCTTTCTAATTTGGCACTTATTGTGTCTTCTGACAAGGTAACTTTTGAAAAAGTAAAATAGCTGCACGAAATAAAACTGTGTTGGATAAATTTAGGATATCCACTCTATCTTCAGCCAATACCATGTGTATGCATAAGTTTTTGTCGTTTTTTTTTCTTTTGGTAAAGAAAACACGTAATTTTTCAAAGGAAATTAATTTTGTTTTATTCAAAATATTGGCCATCGG
>JAGDQP010072822.1:0-10460 GCA_022664845.1 Lepisma saccharinum | reverse complement strand
ACTGACTGACAGTCAATTTATTCTTACGCACAAACAGAAATGAGAATTAAAAAAAAAACGGTAATGAATTTAGTGTTATTAAATTTGTTATTGCTAAGAGGAGATATATAAGAGTATTTAAACAGTAATAAACGATATTAATTTTGTTATTGGAAGTTAAGTAAACTATTATTGGATAAAATTGCTTAAACGATTTTAATGTTAATACGTATTCGAATACATCAAAATATTATGTGTGCAACGGAAAAGGCAAAAAGCAGAAACATAATCGCACTATAAGGTAATTTTCACCAGTAATGGACACTTTAAGGATAATCTCCACCGTTATAGCCTTTAACTCAAATACAGTTCAAGTTTATTGATCCAATAAGAATGTTATACGTTCTCCATGCTTTCTTGTAGTGATTTCTTCCCATTACTTTCATTAACATACACTATTTGAGAGTGAATAACTGTTTTTGTCTAACATTGTAATTGTACCAGTGATGGAAACGGAAAAAATCTAATGTTGCAGTAATAGAAACCCAGTAATGGACATATTGTTTAACTCAAAAATATTTAAATAATCATTGTCGATATTTTTATTATAAGTACTAAACACGGATATATGTTTTATTCTGTTTCTCGATTATGTGATTGTTTTATGGAATTCCACTGAGTGATCATTCTGGAGGTCCTGGGTTCCAAACCAGTGCTGAACCATTCTTATTGGTTTTAATAATTTTCTTTTCTTCAGTCATACCAGGCAAAATTTCCTCATGGCATCTCAACTTTCGACTCCTTTCTGTTTCATGTTTCCTAACTTGTCTCGGCATGATCCATAGATTCCTTGTGGCTGTAAAAATGGAAATTCTATGTTGCAGTTAATAGTGTCGAATACATCATTTCATTAAAGGGCAATCCCGCGTCCATCATTGGAAGAAATAAGACCATAAATTTGCTTACAAATTTATGGTCCAGAAGAGTAAAAAAATCAATCTCAAGTTGAAATTAAACAACTAACAGAATTATGATTTCGCCCTTGGAGTAGCCAAGAGTTTAGCGCGCTTGCTTTCTATCCGAGTGATCATGGGTTCAATTTCCGCTGAGGGCTATTAATGCGGTAGTTCAGAGTCCATTTTGCCAAAAACTGTAAGTCTCGTTCTTAGAAGCTCACCAGCTTGCATACGAAGTTAATTACTAAATCAATCAAGGATTTTGATTTCAACCCAGTAATGAATAGTGAGTGTCCAAAACTGGTAAAACACTGACTTTGCCGTACTGGTAATGGACAATTCTACTTTGCATAACAGATCTATGTTATAGTTGGTTTGACCGCGTATCTTATATACAAGAAACAAAAATAAGTTCGTAATACATAATAGTATAGAACAACAAAGGTATTCATTATTAAAAGTCCATTAATAAAAAACGAAAGCTCTTACCGTATCACTTGCTTAACAGAATGCTTGAAGAGTAGGTGTAACCATGGACCTAACTTCAACGTCATGTCAGAAATACCAGATGAAACCTATGACAAGTGAATATATTCAGTGGCATCAGAACATAGTATAGTAACTTTTCCCACACAGGTGAAATGATTCACGCCCTTACGAAAATATTATGTTATAATATTTCTCTCCAAGTGTCCATTATTTGGTGCGTTTACCTTATTGATGATAACACTAGTCAACAACGAACAAACTGTTTTCTTAATTCCAGGCGTTCTGACTGTATTTCAGTGTGCTAAAGTCCAAAATATTTAAAAAGTCGTATCACGTACAATTTGGTCACGAGAATGTTCCCAGAAAGTCACACCCGGTATTACATTTGACCTACTTGTAACGGTGTCGGAGTACATTTGCAGTACATGTGTTCATTTATCCAGCAACGACTTAACTCCAACACTTAGATCAAATCTAATACATTGAATGGCTTTCTGGGAACATTCTCGTATTGTTTGATATGTCACACGACCCACTTGCCATTTGAAAAAAAAAATACCTTCATCCAATATGGCGAATTTCAAGATGGCGACTATGTTGATCATCAGCTCCAAAATATAACCCTTTCCCACCATTCCACATTTGTATACTACGATGCTTCGTTTTCTTGATGGTTTGTGAACTACGAGGCTATACTGCGACTTTTGACTCACTCTGTATTTACAAATATGGCTGAAAATTTCATCTCTGTACCAAGTTTACTTTTTAAGCTATATCGAATCAAACGGGAAAGTATGGTTTGAAATTTCAATATTAAACAATTAGGTTAGTGTATATTTCGACGTTTGATGAACGGCCTGCAATAGTTAATTTTCTACTTGAGAAGTAAGCCAAATTTCTGGACATTCAGTGGAAGTCTACAATGCCCTTCACATGGACATCCATTGCCTGGGTGTACAATGGAGTCCACATAGTCCTTTCCAGGGACATCCATTTTCTCAACATGATATGATTGAACTTCCACTGGGAATTGTCCGTGATCACTTTATTGTTATCAATTTTATGGATCGCCACTGTGTGTCCATATGATGTCCATGGCTATAAGATGGATGTACTAGGACATGATATGACCGTCCAATGGATGTCCTGTGCTGTAAGGGAATGCACAGCACAGAGAATCAATAATTGATACAAGCATAAATGTTTAAATATTTATGAGCTATCTTCTCTTTAAGTTTGGAGTCCCTAATTTAGAGTTTGCACGAATATCATTGATAATCCGTGCTCGAAAAAGAACATACTAAAGATCTATGAAGATCGTAGCTTTACACTACCTAAACCATTATTATATTTCAAATGTTTTTCTATTAGTACAAACCCAGTTTTCATGGTCTTCTCGTGTTTACAGTCGTATATTTCGTATCGACGCTTGAAAAGCGGGGAAATTTCAGTCCTACTTGCAAGCTACCCTGAGTTTTCTAGATTCCACCTCGCAAATGGTATATACAATAAAAGCCCTTGCTACTATTTTCTCCGCTCATGCTCCACAAAGAAATGTTTGCCGAGCTATATTATCACACATAATTGTGACATATCTTCACCATAACTGTCTAACCCAGAAATGAAATCTTAACGAAAAATCAACATAATAGTAGCCGAGGGGCTAAATCAATGGGTACTACATAGTGACATTTGTGTGCTCGCAACCTACCTGGATTCAAATCCGAGCGCAGTTCAAGTCTAACGTTAGTAGTAAGCCTCATCCGAAGAACCTCATATCAATAATATGCTTTTTATTAATTTTTATCAAATATTTCATGTGTCCCATTATAACGGATGTGAAGTAAAGAACAAAAAAATCTTTATTGTGCTAAATTCACAGCATAGCAAAATTAAAAAAAAAAAAACTATTTCAAAATATATACGCTCTTGATTTTGGATATACACAGCGGTAACGCTTAAGCTTTTAATTTTGATACAGTATTCTGCAAATTATCAGCTATTGTCAGAATTGTGTGAAGTCTGGAGGCTGAATAGTTTAAAAATGCTCCACAGGTGATGTTCGTTTTTGAGCAGTAAATGTAAAGAAGTAGCAAAGATTTTCTTTAAGATTTTTAAACAATTATGGATAAAGGAATGGCACTGGAATATTTGAAACTTTCTTATAAGTAACTGAGAGCATAAATACTGAAGATAAGTCAATGTTATACCTACAAATTCAGCGGCCGATGAAAGTTGAGAAGGTAATCAGATGATATGAGCACCTTGGTGTACGAGAGGCAAAACAACCATAGTTTTTGTATAAGCGTCTTGTTTCTTGTTAACTTTAATATCTATTTGGGACATTTGTGCTTGGTAGGCAGTACTTTCCGGACTGCTTTACATCTTCGTGGTTTGCCAGTCGAGCCGTGAACTAATACTATTACCTGTTGGCTGTAGCCCCCTCAACGTCTAAAAATCGTTTGAGTATATGGGCATGTCAACAGCATTGTTCTTTTTATATGTGTGAAGTATTACGTCGGAACCGAGGAAGTGGGAGAATGACGTCAGGATTAGTTTAGATAACCATTGCGCAGGGAATTCGATTATTAGTGTCTTCGTTCTAATTATTACGTTTTTGGAGTTAGGACCAGTGAATGCATTTCTATAGAAAGTATCAGGAAATATATATAAGAACTAGTGTGAGGAGACATATTTAAGAACTGAACCAGTGCCTTAAAATAATTTTCCAAAAGCAATAATGTGGAATTATTAAGTTTAAGTTAATCGTTGGTAGTTAAGCTGAATTAGGCTTCAGAAGTTACTGTATGAACGAACTTCTCAGGTTGAACATTACGAAAACGTGCCAATATTATTAGAAACATGTAGTACACAGTTTGTATGGACAGTTACAGAGTGATTAGACTGCATAAGCGTGTCGTGAACAGGAAATTCCGACAGATCCAGGGTTATTACACTATAGATTGATTATAATAAGGAATTTTGTACTACAGAGACATCTAAAAGAAGACCAGTATTTACTTTGAATATTTGAAATACAGCAAATTAAATTACAGTCCAAACTCGATGAAGAAATACCGTTTAAGAGAAAAGCCGTAGTAAAACACTATTAAGAGAAAAGCCTTAGTATTACATTTTTGAATAGATAAAAGCTTTCTCTGAATTTAGTGAAAATTAGTGATTCCTTACGGAATAGGCCATTTCTTCGGAAATCCGTATCCTCTATTTATATACATATGACGATCATACCATTTATTTTATTTCTTTCTTAAGGCGTGAGACAAAATAACGCTACATTATCGGACAAAGTGTATTATTTTTGACTCAAGTGAATCAGGTGTTGGTAAGTATAAATATATATACTTTTCGGGAAGAAGGAAGTCAGAGGCTATACGATTGATGTAATGCGAGTAGTAAAAAACTATAAAGTAACCGCATTGGGTGTGTGTGTGGTGAGTGTCGCTTTTTTCATTATTGTTCTTATGGATCAAACCATTATGAAAATTAGTTTGCACCAAGCGTTAGGACAAATGCACTCAGAACAAAGCACTCAGAGTTAGTTCAGCATGATGTAATGTTATATCACCTCATGTGTGTCGAGCCAATCAGTAATCATGGAACATTATCGAAGCTTTCGGAGATCCAATGGTGAATTAGTCCTCTCTGACGTTGTTCATGCGGTGGAAGCAAAAGCGTTTCTCAAGAGGCTGTCGGTGTAAAGTGAACTTGGTTGTGATACGTAAAAAATTGAATTAGCAAGAATTCAAATAGGATCAGTCATATTTATAACCAAAGCTAGTCGTCGTAAAAGTAATTGAGTACAATTACAATTTTCAGTGATATACAAAGTAATATTTACAAAAAGGCAATTGCAAGCTACTTTTGGTACAACTTGCCGTGTATCATAGTACGTGTTTTCATCTAAACTTCTGCAATGTGTTACGCAATTCGTATCTGATTGTACTTCGGACCTTCAGATTTAACTCAGAAGTTGTCGAGTGCATTTACTACATACCATCTCAGCATTCGTACAGTAATTATTATATTTTAGTGCAGTGAAATGTAAAGTGCCTCTATTAATTTTCATGACAATTGGGGATCGTCTATATCCTCCTTTGTCCATCAAGCATTCCATTTAACCTTGGATTTGCAAGAGAGTCACCCAAGGAATAATCAAGAATGAAGCTCCTCTACAAACATCACTTCAAAGGCAACAACTTTCTATGAGGAACGCTTCCGCGAACTCCCGCGTTACGCGACAAAAGCACCCGCTTTGGTACCAATGCTGTTTTAAGGTACTATTTATCCATTATATATTTGCCAGGCCTAACTTCATTCTGTAATGATTGTTTTTCAAAGTTTAAAAAGAAGTAACCAACTTATTAAAAAAAATAATTAACGTATTAAAGGGCACATCAATTAGAAAAGTAAAATTGTTTTCATAAAGTACTTTTTTGATTAGTTGAGAAATAAATCTCGTAAAGTTTGTTGTAATATTGAGTTGTTTTCTATTATTTTTTTGCTTATTAACTTCATTAAAAGTAAATTCTTTATTAAATATTTTCTTGTATTTTGGTATTCAAAATAAAGTAAAAAATAGGTGTAAGAATCTTGCATGTACTAACGTTTTACTTACAGTTGAGCATAGAAATCTTCAGTTGAGTAATTTTTGTCAAAAACAAAGTGTACAATGACCTTCAAGGAGTGACGTCCATTGCGTCCGAACATTGGGAATGTCACTTTGGGCCCAGATAGTTCTGAGGAGTCCCTTTTTGGATCGAACTGTCGCAGGTATGCACGGATCGGGTTGGTTCCAGTAACTTTGGCTTTCGCTTCTTTATACCTGGACCCAACATTAGTAGTACTCCACCGTTGCAGCTTACCAACAGTATTGAGTCATAAATTACTCCTAAATCTTGTTTTTCGTATAAACCTTACAAAATATTTTTGTAAAAGCATCTCAGTGGCACATAGCATCACTGTGCCAAAACCTTATTCATATATAACAATATTGTATTCGTTTCTGAAACCGACTCAACCGTCACACAATATTTTAAATCGGAAACTCAAAGAAGTACAGAAAATATTTTTTCATTAATTTCTAGTTGTATTTAAATTCTGTTAAGGATAATCTAAAGCAACGATCTCCAACAAAAGATGGCAGCACTACCTCCGTATATGTCTAATGCACTTTCACTGTTACACGAAATTTCCTTGCTGCTGCTTCAAATTCAAGCCTAGAGAGTTCAAACTTTCAGGGAAGAAAGCTCATAACCAATTCAAGAGCATGATTGATGCTGATATTTCATTTTCTTTTTTGGTTCATTGTTGAAAAAGCTTCATTGTTATAGGTTTCGATATTCACAACAAGAACGAAGCGATTTCAACAATGAAGGAAAATGAAAATAAAAAATCTGCATTGATCGAACTCTTGAATTGGTTATGAACTTTCTTCCCTGAAAGATTGAACTCTCTAGGCTTGAATTTGTAGGAGCAGCAAGGAAATTTCGTGCAACGATAAGAATACATTAGACATATATGGAGATAGTACTGCCATCTTTTGTTGAAGATCGTTGCTTTAGATTATCCTTAAAGGTACATCGTATTTATTAATAACATTTTCTGCCTTAAGAATGAACGAATGGATACCATATTTTCAAGGGTATTTTATAGATAATTCCAAGAAATTCATTACTGAGCAGTCGTGCCTCAGTGGTAGGAAGTTGGCTTAGGTCCTGGGATCGATGCCAGCAATCGACCATCCTGACTGAGGTCTATTCAGGGTTTTTCCTCAGTCACAGTAGGAAAATGCCGGGATGGTACTTACAAAAAGATCGTGGCCATCTACATTCCAATATCCTTTTGCCCACCTTATCCTGGTCTAAGCCATAGATGCCTAAATTCGAATTCAGTTCCAAGAAATTCAAATCAAAATATGATGTATTGTAGAAAAATAATTTTATTTACCTCCATACATTTACGATTCAAAATATTATGCTAGCACATCTGAGACTTTGATATACTCTGAATGACATACAGTAAATTGGATTACATTAAAAAGAATGCAAACTTGTTTGCAGCGATTTTTAATCAATAAGGTAATAATAATCAGAAAGGTATTTCGTCCTCCAGTTATATTTTGCATTCTGGAGAGGGTACGTGTGGCAGTACAGCTATCGAAACATCTTCACATATACTTTGATGGTCTTTAAACTCAACACTGCTTTTGCTAAAATTGGAATGGTAATACCAAAGACAATAAAAATCATTTTCCAAAGTATACGTTACGTAAAGGCTACCAAAAAATGTATCTAATTTCATCCCCGGATTCCTGTAAATGGTACTGTATCATGAGCAAATAGAAATGATATTGAACAACATATACACATAAGTTATGAATATTTTATTATTTCAGTAAGTACACATTAAATGACGAAGAAAGGATGCGAAAAAATTGAAATATTTTATGATCGTTGCAAAATTATCGTTGCACATTTGCAGGAGAAAGTCCTTCTATTCTGACAAAAGAGAGTTTTTGATAGCGCCGGTTTAAGCTCTGAGGCAGTATAGGTCTCGGGGCTTCATTTCCCAAATTATCTTTTAATACATTTTAGTTGTACGACAATTTCAATAAATCAATTTTATTTCTCAAACCTTAAAAATTAAGATGCTATTACACGATAACTTTTAAAAATTATTAACATAATATTACAAAATACTAAACAAACATTTTAAAGATAGTTTATGAGAAATTAACTAAAAATTAAACATTCACATTCTTAATTTATTTTATGGCAACTTTTTAAACTTATATGGAAGACTAACCTTTACAAGTCAGTGTATTCAGTCGCCAATATTACACAATATTAAACAAAATATGTAATAATAATAATAAACTAACAAACTTTAAACATTAACTTTCCTCAACTTTTTGGTGGTGTAATATTTCAGGATATCTTGAACGACTCGAAAATTTAAAATTTGCAAGATATCATATTCAGTGGCCTGACAGTGTTCGATTTCTAGCAGGGGATGGTTGGAATTTTCCCTTATCTGCAAAAATCTTCCCTGACTCTGCTTAGCGGTATACACCCTGCACCCTAAAAACTGTACCTTTGAATTGTGGGTACAAGATTTTTGGGTGGGAACGGATTTTTAATTAAATGCAAATATACCATTAGTAACACATTATCCGAGTTAGTTAATTTCTCTTTTAGTTCAGGAGTTTTCCCGGAACAAGGCAAAATTGCTAAGGTAGTACCAGCATATAAGGGTGGAAATAACTTAGATTTTAATAATTATAGACCAATCTCGATATTGAGTTGTATATCTGAAGTAATTGAAAAGTGTGCCTATGATAGAATGATAAAATACCTTGACTCTATAAATTTCTTTTATCAATATCAATATGGATTTAAAAGAAGATCTAGTACATTAAATGCTGTAACTGATGTTGTGGTTGAGATACAAGAAACCTTGAACAATAATAAATTAGCAGCAGGGTTATTTATAGATTTTAAAAAAGCGTTTGATGCACTCAAACATGAAATGCTGCTAGCTAAATTGGAAACGATAGGATTTAGAGAATTACCTCTCAATTGGTTGAAAAGTTATATATCAAATAGATCTCAATATGTGTCAGTTAATGGTAAAGAAAGTGGTGAATTAAAAATGGAATACGGTGTACCCCAAGGATCAATCTTAGGCCCTTTGTTATTGTTAATATATGTAAATGATGTACACTTGTTGAATTTGAAAGGGAAAATAACATTATTTGCAGATGATAGTGCAATATTTTACAAAGCAGATTCAATAGATCAATTGAAAACATATATTGAAGATATGTCTACTTGATACAATTGGTTGCGCACAAACTGTATGTCATTAAACTTAGAGAAGTCTGTCTTTGTAATCTTTCACAAACCTTTGTCAAAGATAGAACTACCAAATAAAATGGGTACAAAACACTTAGTAGTGGAAAGAGTGGAATGTATAACATATTTAGGATTAAATATTGACCAACATCTTTCTTGGGAATCGCATATTAATTTTTTAGAAAAAAAGGTAGCCCTATTGTTGGAATAACACACCGTTTCAAGAACGTTTTATCGTTGAATGTTAAAAAAAAATGGTCTATAACGCATTTATACAAAGTCATCTGATATACTTATGTACAATCTGGGGTAACACAAACAAAACAAGATTACATAAACTTGTATTATTACAGAAAAAATCTATTAGAATAATGTATGGTTATCAGTTGTATCATCCAAGTAAGAGTTTGTTTTATGAAACAAATATCTTTCCTCTGGAAATATTACTTAAAATTCATTCATGTATCTACGTTCATAAAGCACTGGGTGGAAATATGCACAGCAATTTACTGTTGATAAAAAAGGAATGAAGTGCATGGATATAGGACCAGACAAACAGAGCAAATCAGCATTGATAGCATTAAAACTTCTACTTATGGTACCAATAGTGTTAAATATAATTTATGTCAAAGTTATAATACTTTACCTAAACACATAAAGACCATAAAATCTATTCCCAAATTTAAAAATGAAGTAAAAAAATACTTTTGGAAACTTTTAACAGATAGATTAATTCTTTTGTCAAAATATTACTGAGAACTTTTATAGATACAGAAAAAGACTTACTAATTTATTTTCAAATTTTTGCTTTGCAATTACTTTTAGAACAGTGTTACCATCTAGAGTATGCCCGTAGTGTGAGCCTATACGCTCGTTGGGGTCCATCATATATTTTGTTATTAAATATGTAATGGTTCCCTGTACTTTTATCTTTTATCTAATGTAAATTATTAGTCAATAAATACATGTGGGTGCCGCTAAAAAAAATCCAATGTGTATTTGAGAGAGAGAGCGAGAGAGAGAAAGAAAGAGAGAGAATAAAGTAGCAATGATAGGAGAGGTTCATGGGGCACGATAGTTCCTCTTATTGTTCTACAACTGACTCGCTTGCTTGCAGGAATGTCATTACTATTTCCTGAAAATTGAGATTGAAGATAGCTAC
>JAGDQP010072820.1:0-10460 GCA_022664845.1 Lepisma saccharinum | reverse complement strand
GAAATTTGGATACGCGGAATCAAACTATGAACATTTTCGGAAATTGGGGTATCCCGGGAATAGTGCTGGGGGAAGGGGGATCAACTTCAAAAGTGTTAATTGAAACGGGAACTAATTTCTTTCTTTGAAATAAATGCACTTTTAGAGGCATTACTTTTTAATATATTGTACCGTTTGAGAATTACAAGGAATAATTTGATAGGTCAACATTTAATCCTCATAAGGAGACTCAGAACTAACCTGTATATCAAATCAAATCTGTGAAATATATTTTCAGTGTGTAATACTAGTTAAATTTTTGGTGGAATTATTTTAAAACTATGATAGTTATAAGAACCTATGATAGCTATGATAGTCATAGAACTATGATAGATAGTTATATATATAACAAAGTGAAATAGGTGGACACTTTTTTTGCATGCTATCTTTTAATAATATATCATTTCATATTGTTTATGGTAATCTTACATTTCTGTGTTTTTGTATATAAAGTGAAGGAACCAGTGGTATGATTTCTCCATATATCTAACTTGTACAGGTATGGACAAAAGTTACATCTCTTCGAGGCTTAATTCTTCGTTAATAACTTGTGTGTGTGTACATATATATATTGATTTTAGAAAAGTTAATTATTCATTTTTGTGGAAACTTATGTAATTTTAAAGTGTACAAGAGAACATACGTTTAATATCAAACATGCATAAGTTATTGACAAGATCATGCTTTCGAAGTGGTGTACTTTCCTCTCAGCGATATCTTCCTTTTACTTTTTTTTCCACCTTTTATAACCCTCGATAAAATTTCCCCTGTATCCAATTGGGAAGGTCCAGCAGATATCACGGCTTCCACAGATGTCTTCTGTTGTATGAGGTATGGTGGAAGAATGCATCGTCAATATTAACTAACCTAACAACGACACTTAATGAATGTGTACTGACTTGTAAATGAAAAGCTTCTAAATTATATTCTTTTCTGCTTTGCTTATGATTCACATAACCCAACTGTTTTCGCTTTTTCACGCTTCTTGAGGTTAGTTTAAAGGAATGATCTCTAATGACAGATGGCAGCACTACCTCCGTATGTTTCTAATGTGTTGTTTTTATCGTTGCACGAAATTTCAATGCTGCTCCTACACATTCAAGCCTAGAGAGTTCAAACTTTCAGGGAAGAAAGTTCATAACCAATTCAAGAGTTCAGCCCATGCCAATTTTTGTATTTTCTTCTTTGTTTATTGTTGAAAGAGCTTCATTGTTAAAGGCTTGGATATTCACAAGCGATTTCAACAGTGAACGAAAAAAAAAATCGACACGTATGGAACTCTTGCAATTGTTATGAACTTTCATCTCCGCAAGTTTGAATCGTCAAAGCTTGAAATTATAGGAGCAGCATTAGAATCTCGTTTAACGATAGAAAAATCATTAGAGATAGTCCCACTATCTAACGTTAGAAATCGTTGCTTTATAATATCCTTAAAGAAAGAATGTCTATGAAAATTAACTTTGCATAGTCTGTTGTATTACATGCATGTATTTCTTGGATGCACCAAAAGAAGTAACTGTTTAGTGTGGAATGTTGTTGTGGATATATATATATATATATTCAACGTAAATGATGAATTTTCCTTAGTTTATTCATTAGCGCGTGTGTATGCAAACAGACAAGGGTGCAGTGTAGTATCGGTCCATGAAGATCTAATAATAATTTGGTCTAGTAGCCAAACTTGTGGTGCATATAAGCACCAGTAATATATATAAGTTCTGTTTCAAAATGAACTAAATAATAGCAGCATGAATTAGTTCGTTTCAGTTTCTTCAAAAACTGCATTTGGATGTGGATCGAAATGACAGGCTAGTAGATATTTGGGTATCCGCATGTATTATAGAACTATGAGACATGATGTGGAAATAGAACAGTTTGTTTATAAAAAGGCCTGAAGATAGAAAACATTAATTCTATTTGTAGGTATGTTATGCATCCTTGGCTGTAAATTTAGTTTAAACGAGAGAGTGCTATGCCCATGATTCATAGTCGATCAAGAGGAATTTATATACAGCAACGAGAACAATATTTGAATACAAAAAAGTCGACAAGTCAATTTCAAAGCTCCGAGTCATTTTTAAATTTAAAGCTTTCCAAATTGTTGGAGAGCCCAGAAGTAACAATCAGAAGGGTGGCGAGTGTGGCTGATGAAATAACCTTTCATCCAAGCTCCTGAATTGTGGACTTAATGATATTTGCTGTATGTGGACGGGCATTGTCATGCTGGATGATCACCACACGTGATTGGGACGCTTCTGTCAAATGACTTTGTTAGACGTTGCTGGCAATAGAGATTGGCCGTAGTTGTTTTTGTTCCTTGGGAAGAGTTCGAAGTGGGTGATGCCATTGCAGTCCCACCAGACGGAGAGCATTGTCCTTTGAGGGTGTGACTCTTCCTTGTGTTGATATATTGCCTTCTTGTCAGGGTTTAGCCATTCTTCCCTTTAGTTCGTTATTAGCGTAAAGATACCATGAGACTCACAAGGGAACCTTCCCGTACGTGACAGTCAAGTTCAGAAATCAAACTCAGCTCAAATGGAAGCGCATCACAGGATACCTAAGTGTGCCAAATCTTAGTCCCAAATTCGAAGCCGTTCTAGAGATATGACGTCAAAATGTACCTAACGAACCTATATTTTAAACACGGTTGTTATCAAACAAAAAGTGAGGTTGGGGGAGTGTAAATTCTCAATTGATATGATGCTTCGGTAACCAGTGGAGTTCAGGAAATATAGGGGTTGACATTCAAAATTTGAATGGAAAGTGTATTGAATTTTTATGAAAACCCCCTGTTATTTTCTGGACTCCCACTAGTTACCAAGGATCATTTCAGCATTTACACTTCTCCTACCTCACTTTTTGTTTGATAGGACTACGTCAAATACTTTCCGAGTTATAAGCTTTGTAAGGACTGAATCATGTTTAAAATATAGGCTGGTGAGGTACATTTGTGACGTCATATCTCTAGAATGACTTCGAATTCAGGACTAAGATTTGGCACATCATTTGAGCTGGGTTTGATTTCTGAACTTGACGGTCACGTTTCCCATTTCAGAAAAAGTTGATAAGTGCGGCAAAGAGGGCGAGGCGATAGCAGAGACACGCTGCTCTATACCCAAATTATGTGGTACCATGGTACGAGTTTTTACTGCTTCTGTATCGCATGCAGGTGTCGAGCTATTGTGTGACTACAGCCAATTCACAAATTGGTTTATGTCCATCTACGTGGATTAGAGCTTTTAGCAGCTCCTCTCGTTGTCTGTTGGTCGTCCGAATCTCCGGTTCACACTCTGAATTTTTGCAGTAGCCTGGTAGCGTTCCAACTTTGATTGAAGGCAAAAAGAAGCAGCCTTTTATTCTTTGTTTCTTTATTATTTTTCCAACCCTTTAGACTATAGAATACATTTAAAGGCACATGAAGGGATACAATATTATGGGCAAAAATGCCTTTAATAGATGTTTGTTTCTTTTGAAACTAGAACATAATTATGTGTTAAGTACTATGACTTACCCTTCAGAAACTTCTGTACGACAAAACTAGTCCGCGGCGTGATAATGTTGAAGGAATTGAATCATACGTATATTTTTAAATTGTTACCAAAGTATTGCCCTGTGTAAAATATCAGTAATTAGGGTTTCGACTGTTTTCGTGTAATTTAAGTAAAACAACTGACGTCATGAGCATAGCTATTCTCTGTGTAAATACTTCGTAAAATGTTCTCTCCTTGTTATCTGTACAGACTTGTAGTGTAGCCTCTGTTATATATATTCCTTGTTTTTCTGAACTGGCGACTGCACCGCAAAATACAAATTGTACGTATAAGGCCTTGTTAATCGGTCAATTTTTAATTAGACTTCTATTCCAGTACTAATGTACAGGAAAAGGAATCGCGCTTTGTCCTTGTCACGGGAGGGCTAGTGTGTTCTTCCTTATTATTAATTGTATTGGATTTCACTTAGGAAGTTTTTATCTTAGTAACTGTGTAAACAGCTGATGAATAATAATAATAAAAAAAAAAACTGTGCTGTATGCAGTAGCAAAATGTAACGAAAGAAGCCAGCTTTTAGAGCTGTTCGCGGGCGATAATTTTGGTTTGATTGTATTAATATAATCAGACTGACTTAACGTCGAACACTAAACAAAGATCGGTTGTTAATAACTTATCTGGATTGCAGATGCTTGAGTGTTAAAATGTACTTGTGTTCGTAAGTACAATAACGTTCAAACTGATTTTGATCCTATCGTGTTCTTGTCGAATTTGAATTTTATTTAAGACCTTTAGGCATCTAAAGCTCGGGCCGGGATAGGGGAAAGGATTCGGGAAGGCATTGGCCAGGGCCTATGTTGAAGGGTGCCATCCCGGCATTTGGCTGGTGCGACTGAGGAAAAACCCTGGTAAACCTCAGTCAGGATGGTCGGCCGCTGTGATCGAACCCGTGACCCCCGGAATACTATGCCAACGCTCTACCACTGAACAACGGCGGCTCGGTCGTGTTCTTGTCATTCAGTGGACTAAGCTGGTAGTAACTTTAGAACGTGCCTGTACAAATTACGAAGAACTTAAAGAAAGCCATTGTCGTTGAAGAGGATTTGTATAGGGAAAATCAGTACATAATTTAATAACTAAAATCAATTGATTAAAAGATATTAAATATCCTATTAGATTATTAGAAAGCTAGTAGTCTAATAAAATATAGACTTTCAACTTAGACTTTAGTTTTTATGGTTTCCCTCATCGTGAGATCAAGTTGAACTTCAACACGTGTAACTGATACCTGCTAGTGTTAACTGTGAAAGTAGTAGTAATATGCGATTTTATATTCAAATGATAAACACCATTAATTTACGGAATCGGAGGCAAAGGGAGGAGTTTTCTTCTATAATAATATGTGCTCACCACACAAGGCGGTGGCTCAAGGTATTAACACTTTTACTTTATTAATTTAATATTGACCTGAGTTGACTGTAGATTAGCTTACAAATGTGAGACATGAAGTCTTTCACCATAGCGGATCTGGGTTTCCAACTTGAAGCTTCGACTCAACTTCAAAGGTGTAACATTTCGTATAACATTTCAGCCCTTCACAGAAGTTCATGAAGGCAACGTAGAGAGATTCAGTAGATTTTGTAGTAAGTTTGTGCTTCACGCACAATACAGCCTAACATTTGAGTCATTTTAATATTCATTGGAGGTTAATTACTGCACTTAAATTTAAATCCCTTCCGACTTTGTCTTACTATTTTCGCAGAGACAGAAGACCCTTACCAACTGCGATACGGGGTGGGAGTTCTTTTAACAAGGCTTTTGCGGTACATTTCACATATTAACACAGTGAAAGAAACATTCTTGCTGCAGCCGTGTTAGCTTGACATTCCTATTTCTGTTTCTGCTTTTATTTTTTTCAGTGTTTCTTACATATTTGGTATCATCACCATGATCGCAGGTTTGCTGGGCGTCCCTCTTGGATCTTTCCTTGCCCAAAAGCTAAGAGTCCGCTATCCCAGGGTAGATCCCATCATCTGCGCCGTTGGTTTATTAGCTAGTGCTCCACTAGTGTTCGCCTGCCTTGTCGTTGTATCACATAATATTATCGCCTGTTATTTACTTGCGTTCGTGGGACAAATCTTTCTCAACTTGTGCTGGTCCTTAGTCGCAGACATTGTTCTGGTGAGTACTGATAATTATGACGTCACTTTCTGTGGATGTTTGTTAGTAATGAATGCCCTTGTCTTTCTTTTCCAGCGTATCCTTCGTCTTCGGATTGATCACAATGCTCTCGGGGCTCATGGGTGTGCCGCTAGGCTCATATTTGGGTCAGAAACTGCGTGATATGTATCCGCGGGCTGATCCTTTAGTTTGTGCCTGTGGCCTGCTCATCAGCGCACCCTTGTTACTGGCTGGGATGTTCCTTGCATCGTACGACTCGACTATTTGCTTTGTCGTAGTTTTCTTTGGTGAACTCTTTTTGAATTTGAACTGGGCCATAGTTGCAGATATTCTTTTGGTAAGCAGATTGAATAATTGAGGGTAGACCCCTTGATATGTCAGCCTCAACATGGTGTGTGGTGTTTTGGGATACCTGTGCATGAACAAACTGCTTCTAATTTTGTCTTCCTAATAGTAAAACATATATGTGCACCAATGACAGAGCTGCATGTAAGTGTCTTAATTGGTTGTAAGATGTTCGCTTAAAAAAGTGTTCTTAATAGCATGGTTTGAAATTAAATGAAAAACCGCCACCGACACTTAAATGTTTTAGGGTATGTTTAGAATGTTTTCTTGGATTATTTTTTGGCCAAAATATAAATTGGATTTTCTAAGAAGTTTGTGACATACAGAGAACTGAAATTGTGTTGAGTTTTACTATTTGCAATCTAACAGTGCTGCATTAAGATTCATTCTACGTACTGGCGCCTGAAATAACACAGGAACATTTCTGACTGCTTTTGGGCGGATAATTGTAATGGAATTAGATGTAAATAAATGAATAAATACATATCGAGGGAAAATACATGTAACATTTCGCTTACATACAGTAGGTTTATATGAACATAATTCTACGTTAATTCCGTATTGAATTATTGCACGTAAACAAAAATTGAAATATCTTCTCTTCCTTTTCTGTGAAACGTAGCAGTTAGTTATGACAGACGATGATAATTAAGAATCCACGAATATGTGTATTGCGACAACAAATCACTTGGTATGCATTAACATTTTGCACAAGGGAATAATATGTGTGTTTTTATGTATTGTGGGGAGTTACTGATCTGACAAGTGTCTTGTTCTTGTGAGAAAGTTGATAGCGAATATATTTGAGGATATCTTGTATGAAATTTCATTAATGAAGAAAAATTTTGAGCAACAATAAATGAGATCATTAGGGCAGTACGGAAGCCAGTGAGTAGGACCATGTTCAGAAGACTTCCCAGTGTTCACTTCAGTCTGTGCTCTTTCCAATCACTGTGCATGAGTTGAGACGGGCTTTTGAAGGCTCTGAGCTAGTATAATCCAGAAATACGATTTATATTAAAGCACAAATGTTTCAACATGACATTTCCTGCATTCAGACCTTTTACAGTTAATTTTGTAAACACTACGTGTCACCGTCATGCATGTTCTGTAAAATGGAGAAGGTCTACGTAGAAGCGTTGTTAGAATCAAGATGCGCAGTATTTTGCACGATCTACTCAGAGTTAAGCTGCGCTCTATTTCGCACAATCCAATTGCAGAATCAAGCTGTGTAGTATTTCGCACGAATCAGTCGCAGAATTAAGCTGCGCTGTTTTTCTCACAATCCAATCGTAGATTCAAGTTGCGCGGTATGTCTCATAATCCAGTCGCAAAATGAAGCTGCTTAGTATTTCGCACGATCCAATCGCAGAATCAAGCTGCTTAGTATTTCGCACGATCCAATCGCAGAACTAAGCTGCTTAGTATTTCGCACGAATCAATCTCAGAATCAAATTGCGCAATATTTCGCACGATCGAATCTCAGAATCAAATTGCGCAATATTTCGCACAATCTAATTAAGATCTTAACATCCATACTATCCAGTAATAAAAACTACTATCAGTTCACCGTGTTAAGAGACTTTCGACTCGCAAAACTGTTTTTGGGTAGTGTGCTGATGATCACACAAGGCAAATGCTGATATTGTACTTTGAATTCCGATCAAGGCCATTTATAACTCCTTTCTGAACGGATAGCGTAACAAAACTAGTAACTTCATTTGCTTCTGACTCCAAAAATGTAACGTTTCAAGAGACGAGCTTTTGTCAAGTCCAGAAGTGATGTTTCAAAATGGCGTTGGCACTTCTCGCTATATGAGACATAAAGCATTACTTTATAAAGTTATTCGGAATAGTAATCATAATGTAGAGTTCTTAATGGCAGTGCTCAAGTATGGTTTCGCGAGGTTCATTTATTTTGAATTTTTTCTGTTTGTTATGTAGCATTTGTCGTCGTACCGTGCTTTTCTCTTCTGATTCAATTGGCAGTTGTGTGTAACGGACGGAGGACTTAGGTTGAGTGATTTGGCCGCACGATTTTAAGATTTATAGTCAAAAAGCAAACTATTTTAAGGCATGATATTTGGGGCTGACTGAGCAGGATGATCACAGTGCTTTGTTGTTGAAACAGAAAGAGCGGGAGTGAATTCTAGGCGTCCCTCTTATTGAAGGATTGTAAAGCAAACTAAACAAATGAAACGAGAGGATTGTCAGTAAGTATTAATTAAAACGTACCGGAGAAACGGGTGAAGTCAGTCTTAACTAAATGGCTGTGATTTTGCACTTCAACCCCCCAGATGGTAGGGGTGCCAAATCACAGCTATTTAGTGATGATCGACTTCACCTCTTTCTCCGGTACTTTTAAGTCAGAAGTGGATGTTCTTGTGGTGATTATCGATAAAGATATAGTTAACTTGCGAGAAAAAGACTTCTCGGACAAACTTGTGAAATCTGTCAATAGATGTCTCTAGGCGCAATTTCCTTTTCCTGAAAACCTCAGTAAATTCAAACTGTGTGACCTGTTTAGCAGCAGTCTTCAGGAGAAGAAAAATGCACGGAGAGACATCTGGTTATTAAATTTGGAAACTTGTCTATAAACAGGGAAGTATAAGTAGAAGGTACATAAAACAGGACGTTTTCCTCCGATATTTTTCCTGTTCCGGCACTAGTTCACATATTAGCAGCAGCAGTCAGAAACGTTTCTCCTGAGAGAACAAAGCTAACTCTTTTCTCGAGATATTGGACTTGCTCAGCAACAGAAATTAGGTCTTAATAACTTCTCACTGGAAAATAGTTTTAATTGTGGATTAACCTTTTGTTACGTTGTTGCACTTCTAATTGAAAGGATAATTTTACAGAGCAGAATCCCTCATAACCGGCAACAATGAGAAGCCAAACTGGCTTTGGCTTTTTATTGGTTCATTGAAACATATTTTGAAAAGTTACCTGTTCGTATTTTTTTGCGAGGATAACTGTAGAAATTGCATCTTAAAGTTTACCTTGTCTTGATCGGCAGCTTACCGACGCTAACCGATCTGCCTTAAGGGCATTTCATCGGAAAGACTGATACCCAAACTATGTACTCGAAAACGTTTAGAATATGGAAACGCGAATATATTTTAACAGCATAAATTTAGGGATTGTTAGAAGTGCCGTTGTATAGGTAATGCTGGTTATTTGGGTGCCGTTTATGAGGGATTTCACTATACTAATGACTGAATAAAATTATCATTAATAAAACAGTCCTTTGATTACGATGAATATACTTTCTGCTTACTATACTAATAGTATAAATGTGATATTTCGTAAACACTTAACTTTGAAAGCTTATCTCGCTGTTAACAACCACAAGTTTATCACAAACATAACAGTAATAATATTGTGTTTTGCTTTGTTATTCATGTCCCTTATAACTTCCTGTATGTGTAGGCGTATCAAGGGAAAAAAGTTGACTGCTTATTTGTTCACGCTATTACTGTATTGTAAATACTAAATCAATCATTTAATTCTCACTTGGAGATTCACTATTTTATGTTAAAATGCTTAACAGAAAGTGAGATGGTAATGATAACACGCAGACCAAGTATCATGATGATTTTTTTCTCAGTTCTACTAGATGGCACTTCCCGCTAGCAGTGGGAAGATAATAGATTAAAAGATAACATCTTGCTTATTCGTCTGAACTGCCGTGTAAATCATCCTTTTAATGCTTAAGGCAAACATGAATCTTTATACAAGTGATCGTTCTAATAATGCAAATTAGTTGAGTAAACAGACAGAAATTTATATATTTTGGGAAAGATATGTACCGTGTTTTTGTGAAGAAACAGTGAGTGTTAAGGGTATAGAAAGTTGCAATGCTATTGTAGTCTGGTACTTTTTATCGGAGACCTGCTGACTGTAATTGTAAACTAGTTGAACAGTATGTATAATTTGTAAGCCATTTATATTACGAATATGAAGGACTTGGAAGCCAAGATCCGTGAACGAGATATCTGCATACGAAAGCTTTGCTTTTATATACCAAAGGTAAAATAAAATAATGGCTGAGCAAAGCAGTACAATTTATATTAAAAAATTAAAATTTTTGTAAACGTTTTCGCCGACTACCAAAACACTCGGCTTCCTCAGACACACTAAATCATATACACAACACAACCTTCAGTGAGACAGTTCCGTGGTTCCTGATTGGCTCTTATCAGAAGTTCCCAGCCAATCCCGTACCGACTACAAAAAGTGAATTTTTAATTAAACCTCCTCTCCTGCTCCTACTACCTTTATCTTACAAAATCAAATTAAGCCCTTTTCCTCTTCCTTCTTGTATAAACTATTTAAATAAGAAAATAAAATAGAAACTAAATAAAATAAAATAAGCAAAAAATAAACAAAACTAATTATACAATAAAA
>JAGDQP010072819.1:0-10460 GCA_022664845.1 Lepisma saccharinum | reverse complement strand
TGTAATTTGTGGGTACCAAAGTAAAAATTCATCTCAGAGATTGTAAATTTCTGGAGAGAAGAGAACTGTAGCATATCTTTCCATGTTAACTTACGAAGTAACTACACTCCTTCACGCATAAATTGTCCTTGTTGCTTTCTGATAACCCTTCTCCTTTTCCCATAATAACAAAAGGTGAGCAATTGGACGTACTGGGCCAGCTTTGAACAAAACGAGGGGAGTAGATTTGAACAAGGTAGCAACTTATGTCCCTACAGCTAAACTTACTGTTGAGAAGAAAAATTAGTTTGCAACATATTAACTGTAAAAGCATTTCAATCAGGCTATGTATAACATTTTAACAAAATTTGTACGAGTTCAAAGTTTATGCAAGCCTAATGGTTATGCAATCCTCATAACACCAATAAAGAAACAAGCAAGCAAGTAAGTTCAACGTTTATTAACAACTGCGTAGTTTATATTCTTTGTATGGATAGTAAAACTTTAGTATAGTTTATTCTGATTCTGTATTTGTATCTAGAAGCATTTACTAAGAAATTAAATGATCTTGTAATAAAATTAAGGTTGTGTTCAAAGCTGCCCCAGTCATGTTCAAAGTTACCCCCTAGGGGGGGGGCACCTTTGAACGATGGCCACCCAGTTCCTTTACTTGGTTTAAGGTGACAAAGAAGTACGTCATTTTCTTTGGCGAGCTGTATATGTTCCAATACATATATTATTTATTGGTCTGAGTGTGAGGAAGCAAAATTAAATATGCCCAACAATGTGTTCAAAAGTGCCACCCTCTCCCCTACTTCGGTATTCTGGTATATTGATATCGTTCGGTATTATCGGTATATTGATAATTGTCGGTATCCGAAACATACTGGAAGTCGGTATAAAAATCTCTATACCGAATACCGATATGTACTTCAAGGTATGTGCACTACATTCAAGCCGCTGCGTGGTTCGGAGTCCAAGATAATTGTAGGTCACGGCATTCCGCCATTCATAAGTAAGACTGAGGAAGATGAGGAGAACTCCACTTGGGATGGTGCCACTGGTCCGCCTAGCGGTGTGTGATTTAATAAAAAACAAATCTTTTAAGGCTTTTAAGCAACTGTGGCTCAGGCCGAATGGATGGTGATGGGAGAAATGGTAGAATGGGGGAAGTTGGAGAGACGGAAGAAACCCGAGAAAACCTATGCACACAGTGTTTGCTCATTACAAAGCCCATATAGCATAAGACGGGATCGAACCAAGGACCCCACGTACCAGAGGTAAGCGTTCTACCACTAAGCCACCGCGGCCCGAGCAGGGCTGAAATGCTGCTCAACCTTTCCAGTGTCTCTTGGCCGTCCCACGGCCAACTATCCTGATGACTGATGTTTTCCTGGGATTTCATTCAGTTTCACCACGGAAATGCTGGAATGAAAAGAGCGATTCTTAACAAAGACCCTAACCCGGATACTTCAATGTATTTCAATATCGCAAAGTGTTCTGGGTTTTAGATAGGAGTATTATTCTAGAGAATGACAGTCGTGATTGCAATCTAACGATCTAAAATGCAATGGTTTTCATTATTATGCACTTTTGTCAAGTGCCTTCATTTAAGTAATCATTTAAAAATACAAATTAATGAAAAACTCCACTGGGTTTACCTTGGCAAACACTGGTTTCCAGCCACCAGAATAAGTACCGTAGAATGGGGTGAAAGTGATCACTACTCAACTGTCAACTGTTCTCTCAACTTTATTTATGTGATGATGGTGATTGTGGTTCTGCCCGAAGGTTGCTGGGCAGGTGAACCAATGGCTGTTTGCCACTGCTATCCATCGGATGAGTATGTAATAAGGATCTATAGTTTAGCGTTGGTTCGGAATCTTTTGTCTCAACAGGGAATCGAACCCGCGACCCATTGATTACAAAGTAGCTAATCTCAACACACACCCTCCCGAAGGGACCTAGAGTAGGGAATGGGTTCCCATTTGAAAAAGGACTTTTCGCAAACGTCTAGGATTTTCTATCCCTTGGTTCGAATGAAGGAAACGATTTTCTCTGTGAATCTTGTGCGAGTAACAATTCTGATGATTACGATATAGAATAAGCAAATGTTTAGGTGAAGTAGAACCCGACTTAAATTAGCCCTAGTATTGCCTTCAGTAAGCAACAGGCATTTTTTTTTTACCACATAGCACGGTGCCGTTTTTTCGTTATTTTTTTTTTATTTGCTTGTAACAAAATTTACCAGCCAAGTTTACCTTGTTGACTGAACACTAATTAACAAACACTCTTTCTTAGTTTTTCCATGCCAAGAACGTTACATTATATTTGATATATAATTTTTGTTAGGGTCAGGCAAGGTAAGTAGGAACAGTATATATATTTGGAAAAGTGCTTATATAAAAAAAAAATTTGGATCTAGATAGAATATTGAAAGTTTACCATAATTAGGAACTGTGTTTTAGCTTTAATAGGTGTGTAGGTCATTCCACGTTAAATCATCCAGAAAAAATGAAAATGTAAACCATCTCCGATTTTCATGAAATTTTGTGTGCTGATATAGGTTCTGACGCTGAATACAAAGACGCAAATTTTATTCCCATCCGTTAAGGGGTTCAAAATTGCTCAAAAACGTAATCGCGACATCAGTACGAAATAAGAAAAACAGCTGTAACTTCCTTCATATTTATCCTAGACTTTTTTTTATTATTATTATTATTATTGCTCAGGATTACATAAGCTATATTTCGAACCAAAATTGACACATCGGTGAGCAGTAGTTGAGATTGGGTTGCTAGGCTAATCCTGGAATTTCGCCATTGGCCCAACCTTTAATTTTCATGAAATTTGTTGTAGAGATAGCTGACAGCATATACTCACATGATATAAACTTGTGTGATGGAGAAACAAGGGGAAGTGGAGTAAAAAAAAAAAAAAAAATCGGTGTGAATATGCGTATCCGCATATAGAGGGCTACATGCAAATCGGAGATGGTGGATTACATGCCCTGGATGAAGTGTTATAGAATGACCCGTGTATAATAATATAATAATGCTAACTTATAGTTTGGCAAAGGAATATAATGTGATGTAAAGCAGCAAAGTATCGTGATCACTTTATCCCGGAATCGAGTCAAGTGTGAACATGGTACGGGGAAGTGTGATCACGGCAGTACATTGCAATACTTGCCATTAATTGCTGAGGAAATGTGATGAATTTGGATTGTTACGTCGATTCATAACTACTGATGACACACTGGGCACTCTACTACACTTCAGAAACGAAACACTAGTCAAAGCCGTGAAAAGATCCTGGTCCTCCACCTCCAAAGAAGGTCATGTGCGTGAAGTCTGCCATAAAGATATGACATTTGGGGGGGAGGGGGGTATGAAAAATATTACCTTGTCATTGACTACCTTCCGGGAGGTAAAATCAATACTGGTGAATACTATGTGTAGCTTTTAGACCAACGAAAGAAAAAAAAGTAACAAAAAAAAGGGCCTGGTTTAACAAAAAAGAAAATCATCTTGCATCACGACAATGCTCGCGCCCATACAAGTATCATTGTAATGGCAAAAACCAATGCGTTGGGTTATGATTTGATGCCACATCCGCCATATTCGGCTCCACCAGACTTCTATCTCTTCTCGAAGTTCAAAGAATATTTTGCAGGCCCACAGGAATCTGTTTTCCACGATATAAAGGCTCTGAACATCGTTTAACCAAGTGTATTACTGTAAGGAGAGACTGCGTAGAAAGATAAACACGATATTTTTAGAGATATGCTCATGTCTTGTATTTAATTCTGAGAACTCTTCAAATAACCCTCGTATGTATTCGTGAAATACATTTAATACCTCGCTCGAAGTTAAGCGAGAACATCCCTCCGTTATACATTTTAGGTTTTCATCAAGTTGTTCTTTAGTATATGGAGTGTCTGCTGATCTCCCTCCGCCACTACCATGACAGGTAGTGTTTTATTTTTGCATTACAGTATCTTGTAATAGTAAACTGTATATGCCTTCTGTAACTGAAGATGTACATCTCTGTTGAAGGTGCACAAATAAATAAATAAATAACTAATAATATACCTTGAGTGTTAATTTTCCTTACAAACCTAATCTTCCATCCTATTACATATAAAATTAGTGTGGAAAATTGAACCTTACTGACACTTCACGACCTAGAACACTTCTTTTGCGTTTGAATTAATGCAATGTCTAAAGCAGGGGATCACAACGACTACTTCGGTTTTACGTCGGCTATCTTCGGCTCATTTACGTCACAGTATAGCCACAGCGAGTTAAGATCACGCGAAGCACAATGTAAATCAAATGGATGCAGTTACATAGACAATAAATAAGTCCACATTTTAATTAAGAAATATATTTAAAATATTTTTTTCTTTTCTTTAGAGTATAGAATAGATATGCAGCTTGTGTGCTGTTTAGTAAAGTACAGTGAAATTATCATTTCAAAAGGACAGTGCAAAAAATATGCCGGGTATGTATTGTGCATAAAAAGGGTTTTAAAACTATGCTATAAACACAATAGAAGCAGTTTCAGAAATGAAAAAAATTTTGTTTCGAATGAGGGTATGTGACGAAAAAAAAAAAAAACTTCTGCCTTTCCAAAAAGACACTGTAAATGCTCTTTTAGAACTCTGTAAATATGTTAGCATGAAGTACTTGGCTACTTACATCCAGTGCTATAGTACCAGAATTTTCACAAGGTATACCTTGCTCTTTTTTTAAGCTATAAATCTTTAAGCGAATACTACACTTCAAAAAAATGGCTGTGTTAATTAAACACTTTTCATTGTCCCAGGAGGACCACCACATATTCTTGTTAAATCAATACAACAAACATCAATTAAATAAGGATTAAATCATTTAATTACTACAAGAAAAAACTCAAAGTGCTTTCCACTGAGGTAACAATTTACTTGTAGCCACAGCTTTTTTAAAAGAAAATAAGGGAAAATTCGATTATTTTTTTTTTGGAAAAAAAGTAACATGATCTTTTGTCTTCCTCCCCCCCTAACCATACGATATACTTTGATTGCACCAAAAGTATTCTGTCCTGTAATGCAACGTATTCGTACTGACACAAATTAAAATATTTAGTTATACTTGTGATCTGTGATGACCAAAAAATCTCACTTAAATCAGTGATATCGACATATTCGAAGGAATTAGCTTAAGAATATTCGTAGGAGTGACTTCGAACGGCCATTTCTTGCCTCGCACGCAATTGTCCTATTTACATGAAACACGGAAGGATTTATTCCCTAAGCACTACATTTGTACATACAATATTTACTTGTGGATAAAGGTCTTTATTTTTTTAAAAAAAGAATGGATAATAGATTTTTTTAAAAAAAACTTTGAGCTTTTGCCCCTTCCCCCACTACAAAATACTTTTTTTTTCGTAACGTAACGTAACATGTTTGTATTGACAAACAGTAAAATATTTAGTTTTATTTCTGTTTTATGGTTAGTAATAAATATTCAAACAGAAATGAGGCGCATCGAAATATCTATTCTAGGCTGTAACACATTATTAAAGTAAGATACCTAGCCACCGTAGCTCAGTGGTAGAGCGTTGTTGTAGTATTCAGGAGATCGTGGGTTCTATCCCAGCGGGCGACCTTCCTGACTGAGATGTTTCCAGGGTTTTTTCTCAGACACTCCAGGCAAATGCACCTTCTGCATACGCCATGGCCGACACATTCCCGAATATTTTCCCTCCACCTATCCTGACATGAACTTTAGATGTCTAAAGGCCATAAATACAATTCAATACAGGAAATAAGTAAATTATAATGTTATCATCTTATATAAGAATCAGCGTAGGAAAAGAGCCTCTTGGTTTCAACTGTGACCTCCTGAATATATCTAAAGTCTGTCCTACGTTTTAATTTTGTATCTGGAGAAAGAACTCGAGGACGCACACACAAATATTTATTTTTTTGTTTATTATTTGAACACAACAGGTTAGACACCTAGTTCAGGTGTTCATTATACATATTCTACAACATATATATATATATTTGGAGCTTTATGATGGCATTCTGTAAAAACAATAAATTACTTTGTATAACAATGAAATTCACTCATAGTTACATAAAGTATGTTTAACTCGGGATATGCTTCAAGAATACAATTATATAATGAGCACATTCTCCTAATAGGCGATATATCTAATACATTGGTCCTTTGGGGTGGGAGGTGGAAGACTATATTACGAGGTCGAGTAACTCTTTGCGGGACATGTAACCTTATTTTGGACAATATTGTTTTCTGATTGAATTTTACTGTGTGCTAGTTTATGTAGAAAAGATAACAGAAAATTAACTCTTCCAGAGATTGGAATATGTGTACTTGTTTACTTCATCCAAATACTTTTCAAACTTCGGACAGATTCCAGTTTCTTTGTATGTTAAGGAGCGAACAAATTTAGATTGTATAATTTCAATCTGCTGAGGGTGTAAGTGGAGTTTTGAACTGTTTCTATAGTTTTTTGACCTAAAAAAATTTAATTTGTGGGGGGGTGCTCTTGAGGATTTGGGGGTAACAAACAACCCCTAGAGGGGCAGTCTGGAGGAATCACTGAAACTTTGGTCCGATTGCCACCAAAAACGACTAATCGATCTCATTAACATATGAAAGTACCTACCGTAGCGAAACAGAAATGTTTTGATTCCTTTATTTTACTTTCCTTCTTTCTGTTTTAACTGCAACTTTTATTCAAGCACTTGCGGTTCCCTTGTGAGGTTGTCTCGGATCCCCAGACCACAGGTTTAAGAGATTAGGTCTACTTTGAAATGTAATAAATGTTCTACTTCTAACCCTTAAGAGTTGGTTAGTTGCTGATAGTAATCGGATCGGAAAGGAGTGGTAGAGGGAGCTGATGAAGGAATTTTTATGCCTACGGGCCCGTGTGTGTACATAATTTTATTTTTAAATAATTGTTGTAATAGTACACAAAGAGCTGTAACACGAAGAAACGTTACTAATGTTATAGAAGAGTAAATATATCTGTTGTAGAAAAAAGACAAGGCTTCCAAAAATTTTATACGTATAGTTAGAATAAAGAACAATCAATACATTTTGTTTCATTAAAACGGTGTAAACCCAACAAAAAATTCTAAGCGTTTCTGCAGGAAATAACCAGACTATGTATTGTAGTTTCAATGCAGTGACTCAATCTTGCCTATTCAGTGACGTCACGTGACGCGGCAGAAGAAATTTGACGAAAAGCGCAGTCGCACCTATAATGTATTTATCTTGGTCTGAAGTCTCCACTGTGTATAGGTCCTTGGATGGCTACTATTTGTTAGTGAATTTATATATCAACAGGGAAACAATGAGTAATCCAATCAAGAGTATTCTTCACTTGTAATGCCCCTTTCCAAGACCTGTGAAATAGAGGGGTAAGTATGTTCAGAGATATAAGTCACAAGCAACATACGCTATAAAGATGGATTTGTGCTCATGAGAAAGCCTTAACCTTAGGCTACAAAACGAGATAATTCCCATTTCCCTTGGGATTAAAGTCAATTCGTTATTGAAATTTGAAGTTAGTGCTGTCCGACTTTGATTTCAAATTAATTTTCTTCCAATTTTGAAAATTTCATTATCTGAAAACTATTACTTGTATGCAGCTTACATTGGTCAAGAATATCCTTTGCGGTACTTCCGAACTACCACCAATAGTTTCAGATTTTTATCACTTCTCAGCAAAATTTTATGGCCCCTGGTCATACTTTATCCCGTATCACACTTACCTCCCATGACCCTATATCTTCCTTTATTATGGAAGTTTTGGGTAAGATTGACAAGTGTGGCTGATAATTGGAACTTAGCAGCCAGTTACCGTGGCTGGAAACTTGTATTTTTTGCTATCTGACCAGTTTTATTCTTCTTACGGGTTACAAATGTGTATTTTATTCAGCGTTAATACATGACCTAAACTCCAATCTACGTACTGACTCAAATATTTTCCTTTTCTACATATTTTCTGCGGATTTACATACTATCGAAGTAGGAATTTTCCTTAACTGGCCGGAAACTGGTGCCGTCACCCTATATTTATTATTTTTCATGTTAATATACATGACAAAAATACTTTTAACACTGAGGTCTGTCTGTGTGTTGCATTCACACCCACACTATCAATGAACTTTTTATCTGGAATTTAATATCACTTCCGAACAAAAATTGTGCTAATTACCCTGTTTTACCTTGGAACTGAATCCTCAGACTTAACTTCAAATCCTACACAGAAAAGTGATGAGTATGTTAATTTTACAATAAATGACATCAAAATTGTCTATGCTACGTTACTCAATAGAACCTTGTACATAAGAGCACAACACTCCACTCTCTCAATATTTACGACAGCTATTCTTGTCTGCTACATGGTAACAACTGACGTCAAACTATATCATGCACTTCTACACTGGTATATACTTCACTTGATTTTTATAGGGGAAAAACAGACGAGGGTTGGCTGCAAGAGCGCAAAAGGATAAAAGCGGGGTTCTAAAACTGGGTATTATCGGTTTCACCCCCGATTTACTTAACAACAAAAAACGTTATACACTAACCTTCTTGCTTTTTCTTAGGTGAGCCTGAATCGAACATTGCATCACCAAATTCTAAATGTTTTCGCTTTTTATGCAGTTTATCCATTTTATTTAGAAAGTCGCTACACATAATATAACGCTCCTAGCACTCTTTCTTCGATTTTAATTAATACTAATTACTAATTAACCGTGCTAGACAGTATTCTTCTTCTTCATCTTCACCAGGGGGCAGCGTTGCCAACCTCGGAACACGGGAAGACCGTAGAGTACTTGAAAATAGGCCGTATTCTTTACCTCAGGGCCGTACATTTTAATCATACCTCAAGTTAGCATTCTACTACTACAATTTCCAAGTTCTCGTTCTATATGTGTATAAATGACTTAATTAAACGTGTTTTTAAAGTCCTTAAAATGTTAATACAAGTTTAGGTAATATGAAAACAATGATATGGGAGAAAATGTTTAAAAGTAAGTAATTTGTGATTCCAGAAATTAAGCTAAAATTCTGAACAAATTCCCTATTTTAGCTATAAAACTAATATTTGAATTTAAGGTAAAAATAAGTTGATTTTTCACTCACCATACTTAGTTGTCGAAAGTGAAGGATTTGCCGTCGTCGTCATCACCAGGCATCTCCATCATCACCGCATAGATTGCTACTTTGTTGTTGAGAAAGTTGCTTAACAATCCCATAAAGACAAATTTTTGTCATTGAGTTGAGCATGTCTTCAGCGGGAGTTAAATCTTGACATGTTGAGCCCTTATTCTGGACGTACTGACTTGATAACACACATGCACTATTTGATGTTAAAAGTAGCATTCTCTGTTTCCCTTTTATCAAATTTATTTTACTAAACACTCGCTCACAATCTGCAATCCAATGTGGTAAGCATAAGGCTGAGAGGGCAAACTGCGAAATATTTGCGAAGGGAAGTAGATCAGAATTTTCTTTTAATTTAATCAAATTTCAACAAAATTCATCAGCTTCAGAACAGTTTCTTATGTCCTGAGGTAAGTTTACAAGAGATAGCTCTCGCCATTCATCGTCAATTTTTAGTACAAGGTCACTGTCTGCACCAAAGATTATATACCCTTTACAGACTGCTCTGTCTTGCATCTTGATTCGTTTTATCAGAGTTCGCATCGTCATAAACATTGTTGAGGTTCCAAAATTTGCTTACAAATTTATTTGATTCAGAATCGAAATAACGGACCATAATGCATGAAGTTTTTACACTCGCGATATCTAGATTCGTCTGTTTTAACACTGAATTTTACAGACTTTAGCGCGTTCACTAATTCCATTTTATGACACCTACCAATAACATTTTTCGTGAATTTTTCGTTTCATTTGTATTTTTTCTGCAATTTTTGAATCAGGAAAATACTGTTTTATCACGTCTTGCAAGTGTTCACATTGCTTAGTTCCGATACAAAAGTGTTTTCCTCAATCTCTGGATCACGACATAAAGAATTCTTGTATTCTGATTTTTTTTTTTTTTCACTCTTCTATGTATCGTTGTTTCCTTCTTCTAGTTTTAGTCACAGTCTTGCTCTTTCTTGGTGTAGAAGGACCACATTCGTCCTTGGAGTCCATTCTTATTTACTTACAAAGGACGTATGAAACTAATAATATCACTAACTTTTATGAAAATTTTCACGAACTAAAAAACATAAAACGCAGCAAACTTTACCCTCCATGCTCCTGATATTTCACTGGCAAGTTTATATATTTTACATCCACTTGACACTGTCCAAATCCTGATTACAACCTGGAAGAATTGTAAGTTAAAGCGACATTGATTCAACTCCTTTGCAGAACCAACGGGACTTCTCCGAAAATAAAGTCAAGCAAACGGAACACTCCCGAAATGAAAGGCAACGGGAA
>JAGDQP010072818.1:0-10461 GCA_022664845.1 Lepisma saccharinum | reverse complement strand
GTTTCCTTGAGTTCTTTCTATCCTTATTTTCTTGGCGTTGTGAAAATTGCATAGCCATCAGGACGACGACATTTCTTTAGTTAACTGTCATGCTCTATCTGGCAACCCTACATATCACTTTCTGCATATGACGAATCAATTACAATTGTCAGGAACTTTTCGGCGTCGTATTGTTGTACCGGATACAGTACAGTACTGCAGATTTTCATTGGCGATAATTAAATAGACGCGTTCACTTCTAGACAGTGTACATGAATTATGAAACAAAGAGAAAATATATATTTTTGAAAATCATTCCGGATAAACGAGGTTCTAGTGTATATGACTGAATCTCTTATTCCTCTTCAGATTATGAATACCACTATCAAAATTTCAAACATATAATTTCTCCAGTAAATTAAAAAAAAATGGTTGATCACATCTAAAGTTAAACCATCATTCTGTATTATCGAAGTGTACAGGTTATTGCCTTGTACTCTGTTACGGAAAAGACTGTTTTTTTAGCGTTGTATTCTATTGCCTTTAGGCATATATGGCTCACCACGTGTGTATTTTATTTTATGGTCGCCAGCTATTGACCCATATATACGCTCTATACCACGCATTGGCTTGCAAATAATTCAATGAGACACGATGTCATTTGTTGTTTATTCGTCACGTATATCCTGGCATTTTTTAACATTTTGCATAATGTGCGTTTATGCTCCGTTGTGACTTGTGTTTTTGGTAATCACACGAGTAACAATGATTTTCTGTAACTGCAAACTTGGAAGAAGTGTTTGGAAACGTGTTACATTCCCAGTTTACCATGTGTATTTATAGCATTGAAATAACACATACGAAACATGCCTAGATCCTGATTCAGAAGGTTAATTTATAATTTCCCACAGCTATATCTTATTAGCTATTCGTATTACATGTGCTCGTTAAACACATACTGGTAACATCTCTTGGTTCTTAAAACACCGCCGCACATTCTTTTGTTGTTGTTATTGTATTGCCTTGATAACACCGCAGACTGTTAATCCTTTAGTTATGCGCTGTATGTTGACGACGTACCCTTATCATAATGACGATTTTCATTTCTCTTGATCCTTTATGACGTATTAGGTGGTAACATCAGAGATACTGACGCACTTCCTGGACTTTTACTAAGACAATCTTGTCATTATATTTGGCATTTTGGGATGATTTTCCCTTTGGCTGCTTTTCCATTTAGATGCTTTTCCCTTTGGACGATTTTCCTTTGGATGATTTTCCTTTGGATGTTTTTCCCTTTGGACTCTCTTCCCTTGGATGGCTTTCCCTTTGGACGCTCTTCCCGTTCCGTTCACATTAATAATTAATTAAAATTAATGTTAATCAGATTTGGACGATTTTCCCGTTCAAGTACCTTTGCAAATAATTTGGACGGTCTTCCCTTGGACGGTTTTTCCTTTGGACGATTTTCCCTTGGATGGTTTTCCCTTTGGATGCTTTTCCCTTTGGATGATTTTCCTTGGACAGTTTTCCCTTTGGATGATTTTCTCTTGGACGGTATTCCCTTGGACGGTTTTCCCTTTGGATGATTTTACCTTCGGACGATTTTCCCTTGGACAGTTTTCCCTTTGGATGATTTTCCCTTGGACGATTTTCCTTTCGGACGATTTGGACTCGCCCCAAAATGGCATTGGTTCGAGTCCTGGACGGGACAAGAACACCTTTCCTGCCAGTCAATAAGACAATAGTAACTTCTTTTCATGAAATGACTAAAGTGTAAAATTTGCGAACAAGCATACAAACTGTCTGTACTATTACGTCAATCTTGCAAAAGCTTCTAAGCAGACAGAAAGTAGTGAATAAAACTTCTGACGCTGACAAATACAATTACAACACGATTTTAATAAGTAGTATAGTGGTTAACTTTCAGTCTCTAGATCTAGATTCGATTCCCAGTTAAGCCACAATTTTTTAGAAAATTACCTGCATGAGAATGATGTCCTGGTTGCGAAATGCAAGTCATTGGAAGTCGAGAGATTAATCAGTATGTGTGTGGTCGCAATACATCAATGAAATTGTTTCATGATTAATATCACTTTCCTTCGCATTTTTTCCCTTCTTAGATCTTATCATGTGTGTGTGTTCCATTAGTTCTCTTTCTCTCTATTTCTGTTCGGTTGTGTGTGTGTGTGTGTAAATTCTTCCCTCCCTCTCTCTCTCTTTGGAGAAAGAGTGCGAGAGAAACGGAGAGGGTAAGGATAACTGTTTGTGTTCCTAAATATAAAAGTAGGTCCTTTGAAAAGGCTACTCTTTTATCCCCCCCCTCTCTCTCTTTGTGTGTGTGTGTATTTGAACAAGTTTTCTTGCATTTCATGACGATTCCTGCATGGTGTCCATATCATTTTCGTCTTCTTTGCATTAATTCCTATCTCTTAGAACTTACCTTAATAGCATTCAATATCATATGGATATCCAGGAGATGTCCCGCCGGGATATTTGCGACGTCCATGCGACATCCCACGATATCAACAGAACATCCTATATGTGTTGATCAGATGGCCGAATGTCTGCTTCATGGATATCCCATGGGACGTCCCGCGGCACCTCCATGGAATGTCCGTGAAACGTCATATGGCCATCGCGATGGACGTCCGGTGGATATTATGGGTTGTCGCATGGATATCACAAATCGCCCAGCTGGATATCCCTAGGGGTCAGCCTTTGTCCTTCCTTTTATTACTTAACGAAGATGTAAAAGTCTTTATGGTGCTGGGATGTCCTGGATCCGAGTGACGGGCTTTCACCGTATCCGTGTTAGTCATTTTCAGGAGTCATAGGCGGATGTTGTTGAATTGCACAGCATCCAACTATGACACCTGAAAATGACTAACACGGAGAAGGTCACTCAGACCCAGGGCATCCCAGCACGATAAAGGACTTTTACATCTTCGTTAAGTAATAAAAGAGAGGACAAAGACTGTACCAAACTCATCTCAGTCTCGTCTGCAATCACATCATCCTCTATTCAGCCGCAAGAAGGCATCATTAATTGCAGAAAATAATCCTGCAATGAGTTTCGATGTAGCATTTTATTGACCGTCTTCTGAACACAGAAAAAAACATTTGTAGGAAAACTGACATCAGCGTACCATCTTCGTGGACATTACATCAGTGGTATGGTATACTGGCAACACTTTACTCATAAAAAAGGCAGCACTTGATAACAATCTAAGAATTGTGTAATATACCAAAAGGTCCAGATGGTAAGCTACTGCGGAACAATGCAGAAACTAGTTGCGAGTTCAAAATTCGTCATGACTGCTAACTCACGAAATACAATGATAATTCACGGAACTGAAAAATATAAAAAAAATAACGTTATACACATCACTTTTTTATTTTTATACTTCAACTATTAATTACAAACCAATAATAATCAACAAAAGATAAACATTTCAATTATAAACACTAATACTAGAAGAGCTAGTATCAATTTAAACATACAATTCTCTTTCATATTGAGCAAATCTTTTCCTTCTCTGTTCGATAGGAATTTGAATGATCAAAGTATGTAGCAAAGTGACATAAAATTCTATATCTGTCAAGTTAGGCTTATTAAGTTTTTGACACGTCACCCAAAAAAGAATTCTCTTTTTCGCTTTTGGAAATACCTCAAATGCCGTATAACAAATAATATCCTCAAAATTAAATGCTGAGAAGTGACCTCATAATATTCTATTCATGATTACACAATATTGATGCCAAATTTGAGATCCATTGTTACAACCCAGTATGACATGAATTAACGTCTCAACGTTGCCACACAATATACATTTATTATCGAGACTAGAGCCTCGGTGATACAATATTTCCTTATGAGGCCATGTATGATGAATCACCTGATATCCAACATTATGTAGCGGCGGTTCGGTTCGTCCGCAACTTCCGCCAAATTTGTTCATATTTCGTCCGATTTTTATTAGGATTAGCGCATTGAATCGCTGGCTTATGTAAGGGCTTCAACTGCTTTATACAACGATATAAGAGTCTAACGGACCATTGATCAATAGGCGTCTTTGCCACCATAGCATAAGTCATTTCAATAAGCGCTTTATTAAGCAAGTTTTCCATTGGAGAGTATACAGGGGCAAGGCCAATTCTGTTCGGCGACACGCTTCTTGGATAATTTGAGTTGAAAATTCATTGGTGAATTCACGGATTAACTGTATCGTGCGGTGGAGTAACAACGCTTCCCCTTGAATACGTACATCTTTTTAAGTTCAGGCCACCGTGAGATAACGGCAATTGACACGATTTTCTATGAATACGTAGTTTATAGTTGTACCATAAAAATGATCCAATACGTGTATCAATCGTAGCATGTTTTTTGAGTGAGCGGAAACAGTTGCAATATGTGCGTAAACTGACTCAAAATAAACACGTTTATGAATCGTGACCGAGTTAATAACGTTTCAAAACACAGTTTGTACTGTTGCACGCTATTTGTTACTGTTTGAATGAGGGCTTGAGAGTTAAGGGCAATCTTTATATATATATACTGTATATATATATACATAGTTTTTGCCCACCAGATTCCCAAATTTTTAGGGATTCCGTGATGTCGCCAAATGGTCTTACTCTCGTACTCAAAGTATTGTCCATCATCAATATTTTGGTTTCATTAGGGTTTATGGCAATATTAAATACCTGCGCAAAACGTCGCAACACCTCTAAAATATGTTGTATTTCCTGGACATTTTTCACTAGCCATATCACGTCATCCACATATGCTATTGATTTTATTTATACTCTATTCAGCCGGATACCGGTAATACCTTTTTCACTACATGCAATAAGGGCATAAGTTCTAAATTAAATAAGTATGACGCAAGTGGGTCACCTTGATGAACTCCTCGTGCCATATTAAATTCCGTCAGCAAACGCTTATTTACTTGTAGCCGAATTGTTCTCACCTGAAACGTATTTGACAATAATGTAATTAAATTTGCAGGTAAATTAATCCTGGTTAACACTTGCAACAAACAATCAATGATTAGTGACGAGGAGGCCTTAGAAAAATCTGTTGAGTATATAATAAAAGGAGGCACAATCTTGAACTGATACGCTCGAATCAGGTCAAGCAGATTGGCCAATAACACATGAAAGGGTTTGTTGTGCGCCAACCCACCCTGACTTTGTTCCAATAGTATAGGCATGTATGGTTGTAATCTAAACATAATTACCTTTGAAAGCAATTTACAGTCTACATTTAACAATGAAATCAACCTTAAATTATCTATCTTCTTAGAATTAACTTTTTTGAAATTAACAAACCTATAGCTTGCGTGAAGTCCATACAAAAAATTGAGATTCTAAGAGCTGATTATAGAGTGTTGGCAGCAAAGGGATTAACAATTGTTTAAACTTTTGATAAAAGCGCACTTCCAGACCATCAACACCTTGAGAAGCATCTACATTCATTTTTCCCAATGCCTGGTCTGTTTCATTTACAGTAAACGATTGCGCTAAGAGTGACTTTTGTTCATCCGTTTATAACGGACACTCTATATCACTATCCAAAAATTAATACTTTGCGGCGATTTATAAAACTGTTTATAATAGTTTATTATATTTGATTGTCCGTTACTATAACTCACTTCTCATCAATAAAGCTATTTATAAATTGTCTTTTAGCTTCTATTCTCTCATAGATTATATAGACAAGCAAAGGTTGTTCATAAATACCTACTTGTTTAAGTTTCGCCGTAATAATACAAAATTAGATTGATTCATATTTTGCTTTAGTTTTAAAACTTATTCACCACGATAACAGGTTAGTGTATATCGATTCTGCCTAATATAATAATTCCACATATTAACAATTAACATTTTATAATCCGGTTTTGTTATAATAGAAACATTACAACACCACACTGGCGATACATGAAAATGTGTTGCAATTTCACTCTTAATATTCATTGTTAAACATTTATGATCAGAAAATGATAACCACTCTAAGTGGACACTTTGTATATTGTCACGCAATTGTTCATCCACATAAATTACGTCAATACGTGAGGCACCCTGCGCATAATAATATGTGGCTGCCATATCCGCTGGATTCTGCTGCTCTCAGACATCAACTAGTCGAAATTCCTGAACAATTCTTTTAAGGGTGTGACTAATGTTTGAACCTGACGTGCTATCCTTTAAAGCCTCGGAGCATTCATATCTCCCATAATAATATTATAATTGTGTAATCTTTGGATCTCGAGAGCTAGTACATTACTAAAAAGTAACTCTCGAGGATTATACATATGGGAACCACTCGGGGCATAACAACATATAAATGCTAAATTATTGATTGTCATAGAGATCATACGACCACTTGGGTGTAGTATTACATTTTTATAAACAAGGTCCTGACAGAGAAGTCGCTATTTTAGTTTCATTGTCATAATTGAAAATTGTATTATAAAAGGGAAATTCCTATTGAAAACTGGAGCACTCTTGCACTGCAGCGATATGGACAGTACGTTTCAATAAACACTGACGAAAATTTTCTACCTTTTCGGTATTGAATGCATGGGCAACGTTCATAGAACAAATGCCCAACGAGGTTTTAGGCGCGGACCCCGCCAACATCCAATAGAATCATCGTCTACCACCTTTAACAACTGAGAACGACCTTTTTCCAACGGTTCATCGTCCTCATCCACTTCGATCTTATCTTCCCTGGTTTGAGGGGAACCAATTGTAATGTTATTTTGATCTTGTTGATGAAAACTATCCAAAGCCGTAATCAACTCACTTTCTTGTACTGCTTGAACCACGTTGTCCGAATCAGAATACACAGTCAAAGGGTCACATTCTTGTACTAGTTTCTCTGCTTGGTCTACAGACGATACGCACAGCTGATTACACTGAAGGTCACGCGGTTCGATCGTAGCTTCAGAACTTATTACAGGGTTGCCACTGTCAAATTCTTTATCTACCGATGAACGAGAAAAGGAGCACTTCACTACTCTCGGTCCGGCATATTTTGTGACGCCCAGCATTGCATCACCATATACGAGAGGACCGGGACTATAGTGATGTGCTGTCTATAGCGGTTTTTATATTTTTTAGTTTTAATGGTCGATATGATTTTAGTTTGCGGGCAATTCCCCAACATCCTCTAAAAGAATGAAAATATTACCTTGTGTCCTTCGGTATGGTAAACTCCTTGATATGGACCTGCACATTGATTCTTGGTGCATCACCATGCAGTCAGTGTTCTCGTTGTTTGGTTCTGGGAGATCCTTACACCCCGCTATCTACACTGCCAGTTTATTAATTAAAAGCAGAGCAGGTCCGGCAACATAAGAGGCCCAACAACAATTCCAGTTCCAAGGAGCTCTCGAAAAGCGATTGCGGATTGTACACAATTCAAATAACAGTTTTTGATTGTTGTTTTAATTTATTAATGATAGAACAAAATTGACACAAATCTCACGTATTTCACACCATTGAAAAAAATAACTCAAAACCTAATAAAGTCTCAGTGATGACATTTTTACCACGTGTCACTACACAACTAATTTGTGAAGTGTGTCCCTTTTGAGCAAATTTGGAATTGGTGAAGTGTGTCCTTTTTGACATATTTGATGTTGAAAATACCCGATTTAAGAAAAATCCCAATGTTTGCAAACCGACAAAATATAAAGGATATGGTTCTCAGATCTGAAACTATTTTGGGAAGTTGCATACCATATAGTCTGTATCCAGACAAAAAATTGAAGGTGAATCTCAGTTATTTCTTTTAAGAAAATCAAAAATTAAGATTGTGATCATTCAAACATCAATATTCAACGTTTTTTTTGCCGAAGAATTAAAGTAATCCTAAATGTGCACAGAACATATTGCATTATCTTTCATATTGTTTTTGTTTGAACTCAATATATTTAAAAACAAAAAAGTTACAGAGTTTAACGCAAATCTCTGAAAAGTGCAAAATACACTGACGTGCCTATACAAAATGGCAGTTACAAAAAAACTGAACAACTAACAAATTATTGAATGTGTGATTTCAACACCCTGACTGTAGTACAAACTTCGGTAAAAAAAATTTAAAAAATGTCAGTAACCTTTTAAAATGAAATTAGTTGATTTGATATGGATCGACCCTGACGGAAGTACAACGAAGCAATGCTTGGTGACGTGACTCAATTGCTTATAATAATACTCACTCCTTTCCACATGATTTCACAAATCGTTCACTGTTTCACCATTCAAAAGCCGGGATGGTACCGTAAGAAAGACCCTGGCTGATACCTTGCTCATCCTATCCTTACCCAATCCCGACCTGAGCCAAAGATGCTCAAAGGTTATAAATAAATTCAATTCAAGTATAGCGTTGACAAGAAATGAACCTTTATGTGCTTCACATGAAGCTGAAAATCGCTAATTTCCCTTCCTGCCATTCAGGTACCTGCCGCTGTGTTTTTTTTCGGTGCTGGTTTAAACAAACGATGTTGATAGAACTACTCTTCGTTTTCATCCTCACGTCGATTTCAAATTCGCATTGGCGTGAAATCTTAGAACAAATACATATTAATGGGTACAGGCATCACCGTTCCTATTCACTATTGCAAGTAGCGATGAACTGAATGTTACAAGTAATGTCACAGAGTAGAAGCACTTGTACTTGTAGCAGTGAAGCGGAACTGGTAACCCAATAACCACAATTTCGCTAGTAGTTTTACACAAGAAGTTAGAAATTAGGCATAACATAATTTAACCCATCCTAACAAGAGAAAAAATAATCTAACCGGACTTTTCTAAGTCATACGCTAACCTTATCGGCTGTAATGGGTGCATAAATAGAAGGTCGGGTGGCCGAGCGGTCTGCGGCGGTAGGCCATTGGTTCGAAGGTTTCATGTTGGAATCCCGGCAGGGGGTATGGGTGTGGATTTTAACGGTGAATCGTGACAGATTGAAGTCCAAAGTTACTAGGCTGGCCCATATAAAAATAATGTTTTTTCAAAGGTGCATAAATAACGTTCGGGATAAAATAATTTTCCATAAATCGGGGAGAAAGTGAACTTAAATATCACGGGCGTGCAATGCGGTAGTCGCGTAAATGGAATAGCCTGTGGCAGCAGCAAGACTACGTAATGATGAAAACATCTAACCTGACTTCTCTATCCTGTCACAGACTACCTAACTGGCTGTGGTGCGTGCATGGAAAGGTAAAAAATTCATATTCATGGCAAAATAAATAGTTTGACATAAATCGTAGACAAAGATAACGAAAGTTTTAAGGTTGTGCAATGCATGTAATAATAGAGTGTGGAAAGTAGAAAAAACAACTTAAAATGCATTGCATGCGTAGTGCATTAATTTGCAGAATAAGGTTCATGAACGAACAAGTGACGTGAATTTCACAATTCTCAAGCACAGTTGCACTATCTGCACCCGAAAACTCGCATGGGAAAGGGTAGGTATTTATTACTGATTGTAGGTTAAGTTAGAATAATTATGCCTAGGTGTTTTTTCATTATGGAGTAACAAACAAATTTACTACTTGCACAGCTATTTGAAATATGCGTAGTGTTTTTTAAATGTATTTATGGTTTTCAGGCATCTCAGGCTTAGTCCGGGAGGTGTTGCAAAGTATTCTGACAGAGCCTGTCTGTAGGTAGCCTCTCGGCGTTTGCCTGGTGTGACTGAGGAGAAACCCTTGGAGAAACCTCATCATGCAGTAGGATGGATGGCCGGTGGGCGCGAACCCACGACCTTCCGAATGCGAATAAGTGTATGGCGGTTCGTAATAATCACATTGTGGGATATTTCGAACTTAGCAAATTTTTCACCGGCTACCTACACTCGGCTTCTGACTTGTTTGCGTACGCGGGCTGACGAAGTGGGGTATAAGGAGTGTGTTTCCTTTTCCTTTCAGACGACTGCAGTACTCAAAACTGTTCCTCTCTTTTCCCGACCCAAGCCGAAATTTCAGGATTGGCAGACGTATGAAAATTGTCACCTCGGTGTCATCTCAGAGATTCAGTCAATGTAGCGTGAGTGTTGGTCCGGTGCTGTTTTGACTTTTTTTCTAGTGCATCTTTACTCCGTGCGACTTTGTTATCTCTTCGATAATGCCTTCAATGTGCAAAAAATGGCAAACTATTCATAGTGAAGCCAGGGAAGTTATACGGAACGTAATAAAACAATGTGACAAAGAAGCTAACTAATAAAATTATACTAATTCTGCATTAAACTTTAAATTTCGGAGGAGGGGAGGACCTATCCCTTAAATACATCTCTGGTTACATATGTAGCGGGAAACCTACAAATGTGCTAATTTTCGATTAGGATTTAGGAATATTTCAAATTGGCTCAAGAAATAAGCAATTACTACTGGAGTAGATAGCAACAGTTAGAACCAGACGCCTCGCAGTTATTTGTAGTAAAGACGGAAGTTTCTGAGAACTTGGACCATA
>JAGDQP010072812.1:0-10462 GCA_022664845.1 Lepisma saccharinum | reverse complement strand
TCCGTTTACAGGCTTCAGAAAAACTTTAAAATATACCAAATTTACGATACCGGGCCTTAAGAATGACTGCATTGTCTAGCTTAATAATGTATCAGAACAGGGGATAACATCGCTTTTTGGTTGATGTTCATTGCTCAGTCGTCGATGATATACTTGTGTAAATGTTATGTTGGAACATGTCAAGTGCATTTTTGAGAAAGAAAATACTTTTGTTATTGTCTTATATCATTTTTAACGAGGAGGAAAGTTCCTTATTAAACAATAATGGGTTCTGGTTTTATCTTCTCAGGTAAAGATAGTCAATGTATCTTTCGGCATCATATACAATGTTACTAATTTCTAGGGAGGATGATTTTGCATGTATTCTACATGAACATCAATAGAGAATAATGAATTCTGAAATATATAATTGGTTTTGCTTTCAATCGGGCTAAGCAATTGACATTACTAGAAGAAGAAAATGGATTGACCACATTTGCATTTACTTCCAGATTGTGATTATTATTTGAATACAATTCAAGCAAGTCCAGTTAACTCTTTTCCCTGGCAACTTCACAAATCAGAAAATGTATCATTTTTCATTTAGGTTTAGGTGAGTATTTTTTTAAGAAAAGAAACATGTTCCGCTTTGCACTCTTCCTATTTATCACAACCTACAAAAATAATATAAATGTCCGAACAAGCTTACTTCACACCACTTGTTAAAAAAAATAGCATTGAATGTTTATACCGAGATAGAAAAGCAGATGTATCTCCTTTGATATTATTATTTATTTCGTAATCATAGAACGGTTTTTAAGAGATTATTATTAGGGAGTATATGTATGCTGATTTTGCATATTTTATGAGATATTTATAGTTGTACGTTTGTACAACACACTGGACATTCTGTGTGTGATTCTTTTTTTGATTTCTCGATTTGGAATTATTTGAATGCGTCGTTGTGCATGTCTCCCAATATTTGTCTCAGAAAAAACGTTAGTGTCAATAAATGCACTCAATTAATTACGTTTGAATTTTATTTCCATTATATACACACTTCTAAACAATCATGACTAGGTCGAAGAAACCCTGGAAGTTTGCGTTGTTGCCTTATACTCGGAGACTTTGCGATGTAATTGTTAATTCAGCGGAGTAAAATTGTAAAACATTGACTGTTCGTCTTACCTAATAAGTTAAAGGCCAAATATCTAATATAATCTTGGCATGCAATTAGTTGCATACATATCAAAAGTTGGGACACGAACTTAAGTAACAAGAGATATTATATTATTTTAAATTCGAACAAATTTAGTATACAAGCAAAAGATTGGACTTCGGTCTGCCTAGCTTTTATACAATCGTATTTAAAAACATGCATTGATAAAACTGGCACCTCTACCACAGCTAAAATACGGAACACTTTATTTATATTTTACAGCTTTGAAGTGTGTTAAACTCTAGGACAACTGCTTCTAACACGCTTCGCCCCGCAAAGCACAATAAATAATTCATTGCCCAATAAAGGCATATTGGCAACATACATTTTCTTTAGTAAAAATAATAAACAGTACCCACTCCGTAGAAACAAATTACGTCAGAAGATTACTACAACTTATACGATGTTTGTAGGCTCTTAATCCGAAGATCAACACATATAATTTTTTAAGCTTTAACATTGAGAAATCTTAAGTGGTCAAGATTTCTAGAAAAAAAGTACAGATTTTGTATTTGTGAGTCAGTTTAATAGTCATGAACCTTATCCCCACGCCCTTTTATTAATCTATCCTGCTATCAAATTTCAGATAATTGATTGTTAGCTGAGACTCAAACGCGGAACCCCGTTACTTTTGAACATACGCCTGTGACCTCTTCACGACTGCGGAATTTTCTTACCCGTTACTGCACAGTTAACATGATACATCATTGCCAGTTCGTTTCTTTATAAAATTCTCCCTGATTGATAAAAAAAAATAGTCGATAGTTTTTTTTTTAAATTTATGTAACCTTTATTATGTTGGTTATGAAATCATACATGTTTACAAATATCATTTGGCAAATGGAATATGATTGAGATATCGATCTGCTTTTACATTAAATAATTCATGTGAACCATTTAGTTACTTTGGAGCATCGCTTGCACAGCCATTGTATAATTTGCTCGTTGTTGCTTGAAAGTCCTTGACCATACCATGCCACAACAGGTCTGCTGTTACTGGTATTGGACATATTAAGCTCAAATAATTTCGCCAATGTTTCCAGAATTGTATATTTTGATACTAAGCGGAATCAAACAAATTACAAAAATATATTTTCCATTATTTAACATTTCCTCTCTGTATATAGGCTAAGATGGACATATTTCTTACTTCTTATATATTATTGAATGTTCTACAGCTGTTATAGATATTCGGAATAGTAGAAGTAAACCTCATAAATATTAATACTAACGTTGATAATTGTTCATTTACCTATTCATTGATCACTCGTCTGTATTATTATTATAATTATTACTTAGGGAGAATATTCTAATATGTTATGACTAGCTGGTGATGTCAGGAAGATTCAATATTCAATTTTCCATTACAATACTACAGTGTATATACTGACACATATAATGATTACAATTACCTACTGCAATGCAACATAATGTTTTCGACATTGCATAAATCATTTCTAACGTAATTTAAATATACGGACTGAAGGAAATTGTAATACGGCCAAAGCATTTAAGTTTTAGTATATTAAAATGCCACAGCTTCGCATTAAATTTCAACTGATAATGTAATTGGTATATTTTTTTGTTTATTTTTTGTTGTTAAACAGTCAGTTGGAAAGATGGAATATTTTAATAAAACAAAATTTGAACGGGAATGTAGATGTGCTACAAGAAATTTAATATTTAATAATATAAATAAGTCTTATGTGCGTAATATTGAAAGCCAAACATTCATGTTTTGTATAGGCAAATTAACACTTTTATTTTATCTGCGGAGTCTTAAATAAAAAAATGTTTAAGGTCTTTGACTAATTTCCCGTATATCGTTTAATTCGTAGTCTCGCTAAACACTTCTCTGATAGTAATACCTTTAAGCATAATTTGTGTGTTCAATTTCACCTTGAGTATATCCGGTATCATGAATGGTTGAAATCATTACAATTAATGTTATCTAAAAGTGACGAAATTACAATTCAATTATTGGCATATATTGTATATAGTGTAAACTTAGTACTGAAGTACAAAGTGGATATATCTCAAGTGAAACTTTTAAATAAGTACAGGAACTGAAAAAAAGCTGCTAAATGCTTCAATGATAACAGATAAGGGAAGTGTTACTTATTTAATAGCATTAACATAAACACGTATTTTCATTAACCGTTAATCTTAAATTAATTTTATAATGATTTGTAATTATTTAAATTCTACAATTAGAATTATTCATATACACTGTACCATATTCGAAGAAAAATAGTGAAATGCAAAAGTGACACACCCAGCTTACAAGTGTGTTTCAATTATTAAGTTCTGGAGAAGGAAGAAATAATACATGTTGCACCTAAATTTATATAACGATTTCTACAGCGCTTATTATGTAAGAGGCAATAACGTTGCAAAATGTTATAGCTAAATTCATAACATGACATAAAAAATGCGTATAGAGTTTTGCCCACAGAATGTCAACACATGATCAATTATTTTCGTGTCTTAATTAATTCAGTGATTTGAATCTACTCATCGTGAATGTCTCCCCATGGTGTCCGCAATATAAAAAGTATTTTAAAATTGTTTGCCCGGACATTTTAATATTAACTTAAAACTGATATATTGTAAATCATTTTGTTTAGAAAATTATTATGATTACATATACCCAAAATTTGGTGTGAAATGTAGGTTTACCAGTTCCACAACTCAATCCTTGCTAATAGGAATATTGTTGTTTGAATATATTTGTATCTGTCGTTTCCTGAACCTAACAACTGATAACTTTCCACAGACACAAAAGTCAATGACATGGCAATGCACCAGCAACAGTTTGCGACACTCTGCATTTACAGAATACTGCATTCAAATATTTTGTAGGTCATAGCAAATATATTGCTATGGTTGGAGGTCATAAATGGCAATGTTCAGTTTATGTATTTCTGCTTGATGACTGTCAATCCATAACATTTCCTCACGAAATATACATGTTTAGGCCTTTCTGTAGGATATTTTAACAAAGGGTAGATTCAAAAATCGTATTAGGAGAGTAAATACTTACTTTCTACTTTTATATATACCTAACAACTTTGACCATATATCCTTTAAGTACCAACGTATATATCCCATCTCGTGTGGTCAGACTCCTCCTTATATATATAGGGTGTTCCGTAATTCCTATTACAGCGTTTGGGAGTTGAAAGTAGACATCAAAACAAACAAAAAACTTTATGTACACAAATCGCAAAGCGGCGTCCTTTACGAGTTACGGGCGTGGGAAAGTTGGCGGCACGGAACTTTGAGACACTATAGCACAAAGACGAATGACCGTGACATAGGCAGCGTGGAATTTCATAAAGAAAGTCATATGCGTTGTATCCAAAAATATAAAAATCAAAACTCCAGAACAATTACGCAAGGGATTCCCAAAAGGAAGTGAGGGATTGCCGCTTATATTTTCAAATAAAGATCGGTGAAAATGAGTTCGAAAGGGAAGAGTATGTAATATTAAAGTAGAATTCGTCTGTGCCACTTCGATAGTGCAGACAGAATCAAAGATATGGCGAATTGTGTGTTTGCGATGAGTAGTTGCATAGCTACCAGTAAATAAGTTTCAACCATACCAGAAAGATTCGTGTATTGAAGGGCAGATTAATGTGTTAATAATTCATACAACGTTGTTCTCTCCATTTGTATTACCACACACATGTACGGAGTCATTTTGGTAACACGTTGTTACTGAACCTACAACATAGTATGTTCTACTCTCTGTAGTACTTCGTCGTCTAACCTGTCGTCTACAACTCGTAGACATCCCTGTTAACTTCTGCGCCCTACAGCGGAAATGACATACGTTGTTTCAGTGTTTGCACTACCACAAAATTGCAGTGATAGGTGAAAGGAAGCAAGGTCTGAAGGACTTGTCACCGTGTGTTCCTGAGTCCTAGAAACGTATGCTGAAGCTTTGAACTAACAAAATAGTATGCAGAACATGACGCATTCGAATAGAAAGGACAACAGAATGGGAAACGAACAATACCACACAATTGTGTCCTATTTACACAAGCAACCACCACTGCGAGAACCTGCGGCGGACATTAAGGGTCCGTGCGACAAATGCACAAAGCAAGTATGTTTGTAATACAAGACACTCTGAACACTCACAAAGGAAACACTGGTCACTAGGTCAGCACGTACCACTTTCCAAATTCGAACCGAAGAGTGCTCCTTGTGATGATCCAACTGATGCATGTGGGGAGTCCATTGCATGAAGCGACATGTACTACAAGAGCTGCTGGAAGTAACGCCCACGAAACGCGATGCATGCCTCGCACCGACGACCTGTGTTCGCATAGACGCCATCGAAAACGGCTGGCATCTCTCGGATTTTCTCAGCCGCAATGCGTGCCAAGAGATCTTCTTCCGACTCTACCGGGGTCTCATGCACCAACGTCTTCATGTGACCCCACAGATATAAATCCAGTGGCGTCAGGTGAGCCGAGTGTGGTCGGCCATGCTTTTGCTCTCTCCCTAAGCCGACGTTCTAGTCTGGCAAAGATAGTACGTGACTTTACTCGACGATGTGGAAAGCGCTATGCGTAAATAAGACACGCACGCCTTCCATGACTATGAGCTTCTCCATAAATTAATAGCATTTCTGCATACTCATCAAACGTGAACTCGGCCATTGCATTAAACTGCATGATCAGATCACTAGAGACTGTTCTCTGGCATCGATCATAAAGCAAACTGTTGCACGGTGGAGAAGATTGTACTGATAGGTGTACGTCACGTTATGTGCAAGGGCTCGCAGCGTGAACGTCATACACGCCAGTTGGAAAGACATGTGAAAATGCTTGTTTTTGTTGAAATAATTTGCTACGCTTGTTGATTGATACGCATTCTGGTAAAATGAGATACGAAGTCAGAACAAGGACTGGACATGTGAAGCACTCGGAAGGTAAAACCGGTACGAACTGTTTAATATACACTTTATTCCTGCCAATTTACTTTTCTTTCTGCAATGCACAAAAGTGTTGTATTATCTGATTCTTTTCTCCGCTACGTCGAACACACACACATTCCACTATGAACAACAAAAATGGCAAATTGTGGTTTTGGCTCAGCTGGTGATGATTACTGCGTGTCTTGTGACAACCTTGAATGATAAGGCTCGTATGGTTCAGTCTTCATTTCGCTATCATTTTGTTTCCGGTCGACAAGCATTCATAAATAGAAATATTCCAATACTTCATGCATTCAGATTAATGTCTTCCACGATCTGCACATGTGACACAATGCATGCGTGCGTGAATCCCTTTGTTAGACGGAAGGGCGCGTTACCACTCACCCACAGGGGACACGTGCAACAATGAGTAGCATATCTCAAGCTTCGACATTCGTTTCAAAATTGTACAAAACCGCCTTCTGTCTTGGCCCTCTTCACTCGTTCTTTGAACTCGGTATTTAACAATAACGTTCGATCATACCCTAGGCACACTCTCGGAACCAGGAACACACTTCAAAACTACATACTACTGTATGTGTTATTTATGGCCATTACGTATCTGAAGCTCCGGTCCTGATAGATAAGGACCCAGGTTTTGGAAACCAACGGCCCTGGCCTTCCAGAAGGTATCTCAGCATTTGTCTGGTGAGAATGACCTACGCCAGTCACGATGTTTGGTCGTAGTAGGGTTCGGACACACATACCGCGTGGCAGGCAGACACACAAAGTGCTTCATTCATTTTGCATGTCACTCAGTGACGTTCTCTGTTAATGCAGATAGCGTACATCGCAAACACAAATACCACATGCCTGTCTTTAGTGATGTGTGACTTTTTTTCCATAGTATCTACTTAGGACAGTCTACTGTCAATGTGTTTCAGGTACACCTAGTAGAGTTGCAGAAAGCCAAGAGTTTAGCTGCATGGTTTGAATGGATTCCAGTTGTTTTCCGAGCAACCCAGGGTGGTTTGGTAACATACTATGGTTATTATGTAAGATGTATGAGTCCAGTCATATTTTGCACAATGATTCTCGGCTTAATACTACTAGTAGCATTTGTTTCTCACACAGATCAATAATAAGGCTAGGTTTGGTACTGCTTTTGCGTGTTTCGCATGTACGTAAAACCCTCAGCAAACAAATTATATTTTATGTGACAGTTCAAAAACTTTATACTCTTGCAACTTATTTACTGGTAGTTATGCAACCACTAATCGCAACCCCACAATTCTCCATATCTTTGATTCTGTTTGCACTATCGAAGTGGCACAGACGAATTCTACTTTAATATTACAAACTCTTTCCTGTCCAGGTCAGTTTCACTGATCTTTATTTGCAAACATAAGCGGGAATCCCTCACTTCCTTTGGGGAATCCCTTGCGCAATTCTTCTGGAGTTTTGATTTTTATATTTTTGGATACAACGCATATGACTTACTTTATAAAATTCCACGCCGCCTGTGTCACGACCATTCGTCTTTGTGCTATAGCGTCTCAAAGTTCCGTGCCGCCAAATTTCCCACGCCCATAACTCGTTAAGGACGCCGCTTTGCGATTTGTGTCCAGATTTTTTTTTTGTTTTGATGTCTACTTTCAACTCCCAAACGCTGTCATAGGAATTACCGAACACCTTATATATATATAAAGCAATTTAATGTAATATAAATATAAACTGAACAATATTTTATGAAACTACATAATTGAAACTCCATTTTATTAAACGGTTTTAGTTCTTGTAGTTTAAAAGCGATCCACATAAGTCAATTGAATCGAAAATTATTTTAGATGGTTTGTTTTTTTCAATGTTGATATTCATGAATATAACAATGCGGCTGGGAATACTCTGCTGTTTTAAAGATAATCAATATAGTTTCTCAAAGTGTTTGAAATATTATGTTTGATACATTGAAAAAAAATATCTTAAAAAGAACTATTCTCGTAAATATTTTGTATAATTTCATTGTGATTACAATTACTATAGTTATGAATCAAAGGAACATAACAAAGAATTAATAAAATTACCGTACTTCCCGCAGCAAAACTGGAGATGAAGATGAGTTTTCTTCTCTGCAATTTACCTTTGAAAATGTTTATGAAAAGAACAACATTTATTTCAAATAAAATAATTACATTTTACAATGTATTTGAAATTTATGTATGGCCATTTGGCATCTTTGACGCAGTCCTGGATAGGGGAGAGTGGAGGATGAGGACAGTATCTGAGAGGATCTTTCCTAAAGTAAAATCCAGACATTCATCTGATAAGACTGAGGGAAACCCTACAAAACCTCAATTAGAATAATGGACCGTGGGATTCGCACTTGTCCATTGCCTATCCTAAGAAAATACAAGGTATTTGGAATCCTGAAGATGATAACAAAGTGTTATGCAAAAAGCGCGTGTCAGAAGCTTTATTCTTATTAAGGGATCTTGTTTCATGAGCTAAAGTTGGGAAGCCTATATCACCCTCTGACTGTTTATCTATATCTCTACAACTTTCAACCCTGGAAGATATCGGTCAGGGCCTATGTTGAAGGTGCAATGCCGGCATTTGCCTGGTGCGACTGATGAAAAACTTTGGGAAAACCTCAGTCACGATGATCGGTCACTGGGATTGAACCCACCACCCGAATAGTACGCCAACACTACTACTGAGCTACGGCGGCTCGGTAGAACAAGTACAAAATCGCATATAGTAATATATTATATATGTCCGGACGGATGGAGGAAAGAATAGCAACTAGCATATTAACTACTATGTAGGGCTACAAAAGTTCTTGAGGTGTCGTTCGAGTCTAAAGTCATGAACATAATTTTTAATTACTGAACTCTCTTCGCTTGTACGCTAGAAGCACGATGTGAGTTATGTGTGGACAAACACTGTGTGTGTGGGTTGTTGTCGGGGTTCTCACGTTTCCTCGCACTTTCGTCATTGCACCAATTCATCCCATCATCATTCATCCGGCCTAAGCCAAAGTTGACTAAAGACAACTAAAATTCAATTCGACAGTAGTAAGGGAAAGAATTCTTATATTCTTATCAATTTTGTGTCAAGCTGATATTCAATATATGTATGGCTCAAGATGGGATATCATAGCGGAAATTATGCGGAAATGAGTCGGGCAGGGCTAATGTTGAACATACGACATCGGTATTTACCTGATGTTAGTGAGCAAACGCCCTGGAAAAACATGTCAAGAAGTTTCGCTGCTACGATTGAACCCAGTTGTCCCTAATACGAAGCCAACTACGGCCGTTCGGTTTGTTTGTAGAGCTGAATTCATACTATATGAGTAAATTAACAGGATATGATTTCTACCAGAAACTAAATTATTACCGTTTGCTGATAAACCAATTAACGGCCTTTTTACTACTCGGTAAACAATTCAGACTTAGGTTTTCACAGCGTTTTTCCTCAGTCATGCCAAGTAAATGCAGGGTGGTACCAACAATATGGACCGTGGTAGGGTATCTACAGTTTCGTTGGTAAACTTTATTATATAGTTTGTATCACCCTTTTCTCATAAACAGTTGTCAGGCTTCATGTTTTGTTGAAATTTCTAATATTTTTATCCCATTATTGCTTTATGGAAGCCATTTTCCAAGATGCTATTTAAAAAAAAAAACGTATTTCAAGCATTAAATAGTTCTAAATCATTTTGTTTAACTCTCAATGTGAAATTCCGGTACACAAGCTCATTTCTCAATGAATCACAAATTACAATATTTATTGGCTCAATCCACAGAAACAAGACTAGATTTCAAATTTTAACTCATCTCATTTTGGCTAGTTTCTGACTTATACTGTTTTTCCCGCGCATGCTAGATATAGTGTCTGTCCTGGGTGTCGAGACCGGGTCCCGAGTCAATCGTGCCAAGATGAGGTCAAATTTCGGACCGGGTCACTGGGTCTCCGAGTTACCTACATATGTCCGAGTCACCTACATATGCCCGGGTAACCAATAGTAACCCGATGTCTGCTCGCCTAAGTTAGTACTTATAATGTGGACTTAGTACGTAGGATGAAATAAACCAAAACGCAAAGAACTAGCTGAGGCAAAGATGCCTAAATGCCATAAATACAATACAATTGAGTTAAATTATACAAAGATTTTAATACTGTAAATATTATTGTAATACTGTAAATACCAATAGTTGTGGATTTTTTTTTTCATTAATCCTATACTTAATTAAATTTTTGGTGTGAAAATTCATGCATGAGAGATTCTTTGAAGTAATGTCTTATTTGGGTACCTATTGCACTCACTTTCTCTC
>JAGDQP010072808.1:0-10463 GCA_022664845.1 Lepisma saccharinum | reverse complement strand
ATATATATATATATATATATATATATATATATATATATATATACCTAACAGCAGCAGAAGTAGTAAAAGTAATTTTCGAAAAAAAATATTTATACGCATATATAGTCATTCTTATTTATTTGGAGTTTTCTCCAAAATCAACGTCCTGATCATTGTGTCAGAATCGTATCGTGTTTGTGAAACAGATGCTTGGGTGGATTCTTGACGGTATAGATGGAACAGATACCTTTGTTGTTGGTTTCTTTGAAATTCTTGGTGGGAGAGGTATTATCTTTGACTCTACTTGTCCTTGCGAATATTAACAGAAGTTATAAAAGCACTTGGACTACGGTTACAAAAGTGCGGAGGAAGTATTGTGCCCAACTGATTTATGATTACCTTTTCGGTCGCCCGCTAAAATCATTGCGAACAGCTCAGATCAGGTTCTTCAATTATTCTTTCGGAGACTGCAATAAACATTTTGTCTCCACATCTGCTGAGTAGAAGCAGAACTGTGATACGTACAAGCAAGGAGGTCGATATACAGGAACAAATTGTTCTTGCTCTCTCTCCCAGTATTCGTGAGGAGTTCCAATCAGCATCTTTGCAGTTGATGGCCAAAAGGAAATCTGTATTTGTCAAATTGAGAGGGGAAAAATAACTGTTTTCAGAGGACAATTTTCTTTCGTCTCTTCTGTCTCGCTGTCTCCTCCATTTCTTGCGAATAAAAAAGTGTAGGATTGAGTGGAAGGAAAGGTTCGCATGATTTTAAGTCTACCACCTAATCTAAGACGGGATAAATAAAAATAAATCAACGTCCTTCCGAATACAAAGCCAACGCTTTACCAACTGAGCTAGCTTGACCGGTGTTAATAGTTTATGTTGTTGTGTATGTTTTCACCAAGCGGCCGTAACTCAGTCGCATTCAGAAGGTCGTTGCTTCGATTCCCGTGCTCGGAGATCCTGAACTGAGTTTTTCAGGATTTTACTGTACTACCATGCATATGACAGAATACTATCTTCAGTACAGGCCTTAGCCGATGCCTACTCAAATCCTTCCTCTCCTTATTGTTATTGTAAAGTATTCAGCGTTAAATTGCATCTGAATAATTTGGAATTTATTAAATGGATAAATACATTAATAAATGATGAATTACTAGAAACTTAAATAGTGCTGCGGTATAATAATAATAATTAACATAAATTAACTTTTAACTGGTCACTCTAGAAGTCAAAAGTAAATAGAAGAAAATGTATTGGCTTAATCACAGCGCCAATCCATGGTAAGATGCCGAGTAGCGATAGCAAGAAAAGATGCTGGACAGGTTGTTGTTGATTTTTCTTAAAATCGCAATTAATAGGGTCTGCTATTGTTTATCACAATTTAGGTTTTTCTAATATTAAGCCCTTCTGGATCGACCCTGTGAAGCTTAACCAAACATAAGAAAACAGGATTTTATTTTCGAAAAACATAACGCTGTACACTGATGACGTCAAAATTCCTCGTTAGGTGAAACGGAATTGGCTAAACGGGAAGACAAAAGATGGCCAAATCTGGATAGAAGATTATCCGGATATAGGATGGATAACTCATCTGTAAACTTTCCTAAACTTTATTTTTATATGGCCCAGTCTAGTAACTTTGGACTTCACGATTAGCCTTTGGCTGTTAAAATCCACACCCATGCCCCTGCCGGGACTCGAACCCGGGACTTTCAAGCTGATGGCTTACCACCGCAGACCGCTCGGTCACCGGGCCGGCATCGGATGACGAATTGTATTAGTCCAACCATTAGAGACATAAAAAAAGGATGTTTTGGTGCAAAAGGTTGAGGAGTTTTGAAATTTGGCAGAAGTGTACACTTGGAGGCCCTATAAGGCTATTTTTTTTTTTTACTTTGAAAGATCGCTGCTCGCGCCGCCATCTTGAAAAATGGCAGCTAAAAGGCAGTTTTTAACATAGATCCTGTAGGTTTTAGAGATTTTTTAAATTGAAAATTGGAGTGGATTTGCAATGTAAATTTTCTACTAAGTTACTTATATAAAAATTTTGAAAATGTCGCCATTTTGAAATACATCTATATATATGCAAAGTATGTCCAGTGCAAGTCCAAACCACTGAAGCTAGACAAACTAAATTTGATATGCTGATGTATCATCAAGAGTAGATTACGGGAAAATTGCAAAATTTGGAGAAAATCGTCATCTTCAATCCAAATCATATATATATAAAAGAACAGTAGAACACCCAGGCCGAACCGCTCAAGCTAAATAAATAACCGAAATTTGGCATAAATGTGTACCATCAAATGTAGGTTGCGAAAAAATTACGAAATTTTAAAAAAAATCGCCATCTTGAATCTAATAGAGCCGAATAAAATATATGTGCATATCTTAGATATGTATGTTTCTCGGCCATGCTGGATCCAATATGTCGAATATTTTCAAATTTCAAAATTTTATTGTAAACTACACTTGATGACAAACTTGCATGCCAAGTTTCGTTTCTCTGGCTCCAGCGGTTTGGCCTGGGCATATTTCGACATATATACATTTGTTGGCCATATTGGATTCAAGATGGCGACTTTTTTTTCAAATTTCGTAATTTTCTTGCAACTTACTCGTGATGGTACACATTTATTTCAAATTTCGTTTATCTAGCTCCAGCGGTTCGGCCTGGGTGTTCTACTGTTCTTCATATATATATATATATATATATATATGATTTGTCCGCCATATTGGATTATTGGATTGAAGATGACGATTTTCTCCAAATATTGTAATTTTCCTGTAATCTACTCTTGATGATACATCAACATATCATATTTTGTTTGTCTAGCTTCAGTGATTTGGACTTGCACTGGACATACTTTATATATATAGTTGTTTTCCCGCAATTTTTGATTCAAAATGGCGGCATTTTCAAAACTTTTATATAATTAACTTCGTAGGAAATTTACATTACGAATCCTCTCAAATTTTCAATTTAAAAAATGTTCTCTAAAACCTACAGGAATGGAGTTCTATGCTAAAATCTACCTTTCAGCCGCCATTTTAGAAGATGGCGGCGCGAGCGGCTGTCTCCCAATCCAAAGCTACAAATTTAGCATTATAGTTAGGGCTCTTAAGTGTACAATTGTGTCAAATTTCAAAACTTCTCAACCGTTTGCACCCAAAAAGTACCTAATAACTTTACTATATGGGCACGTCATGTAATATCCGGACAGATAGCGGATAATTTTCGGATGTCAAATAATATCCGGATAACGGGTAATATTCGGATGGCGGATAAAATCCGGACGGTTAAATGGATACCGGATAATTTGTCATCTGGTTGTCCGGAAATTTTGGCTCTCCCAAGAAGACAGCATAGAGACATACTGTAGGATTTTGCTCGAATTGGCTCGTTTTAGCTCGACTCGACTCGAAACTCGAGTGAATTTCGAGTCGAGTTTCGAGTCGAGTTGTACAATATTTGTCGAGTCGAGTTGCCGAGCCGAGTTGAAAGATTTCTCTTACGAGTCGAGTCGAGTTTAGCGAAAACTCGACTCGAACTCGCTCGTGTCCATCCCTACGGAAAAGTATTTCGCCGAATTACATAATCTTGTAGGTGTGTGATGGGTTTAGGCGAAAGCTGCTTGTTTCATTTATATGTAATAAAATCAGGACGGTAGCCAGTAACTCATGACCAGACGTTAGAAGTCTGATCTACATTGCTGTTTTCTGTATCGTATTGAAACTTTATACGTCATAAGACCCACATTTCCCGCACGGAATTTAATTCTGAGACTCGAGACGAAACTAGAGCCGTGGCAGATAACAACTTCTGTTGATGTTTCTCGGAACGCTGACTGCTTGGTAATATTAAAATAGGGAAAACTTACGAATACCAGTAGGAGTACATCGCTCATCATTGAATCTCTAGATTTACTCAGTGATATACTGAGATCTGACTACAAATAGTAATGAGCAAATCGTTTAAAAAGCAAACTTAACTTAAAAATAAGTTAGCAGAGAAGTTTAAAATTGCTCCCTTTTGATTGAATTTCTCGGAATCAAAATCTGTAGCTTAATTTAGTTAACCTTATATTCCCTAGACTAATTTCCAAGATTCTTTTTCTTCTCAAGATACAGGTAAAATTCCTTTACAATGAACGTCATTATAATGAAATTCCCGTTAGAACGAAGTTTCTTCTGTGTTAAAGAATTATTCATTACAGCGAGCGTCTTTATAACGAAATTCTCGTTATAACGAACGTGTTTTCCGAGTCCAGCATACATAAAAATCCTGCTTTACAACAAAATCTGATGTTTCTAAACGGCAAAAGCGAGATATTTTCGTTTCTTTCCGTGTACTGTAGGCATCTTTGACTCAGGCCAAGAGAGGGGAGGGGAGGTAGCGACCAGGGCCTCGCTTAAGGTGATATCCCGACATTCCCCTGGTGAAACTGAGGGGAGAACCCTGCAAAATCTCAGTCAGGATGGTCGTCCGTGGGGTTCGAATCCACATGCCTACCCATTACCTATCCAAAGTCCTGGACGTTACCGCCTGGACCACGAGAGCTGGGTATCTATATTAACTAACTCTATGGCTTATGGAACTCGCAAGTTCATCGCCGCAGTAACAAACGTTCGCCACTGGGTTCTATCCTGGGCAATATCAAGACAGTTTTCATCATGAACACCTCGAAGATCTCTTCTAATATTGTCCTCCCAACGACGTCTCGGTCTTCCCAATGGTATCCCTCTATCCGGCCTTCCAACCACGATAGAATATAATCTTCGTTTTTCCCCCATCCGAGCTATATGGCCTGCCCATCTTAGTCGTCGCGATTTCATTATTTTTACAACATCTGGTGTATGAAGTGATTGTTTATGTATCTTTATGTGCAATGAACGTGTGCTGAAACTTTATATTAAATATAAATTCAACGAAAAATTTCTCGCAAACTTTTACTTAAGATCTACGGTATTACATTCTAGTTTAAACATTAAAAGTATCTCAATATACTTAACACTAATGAAAACTTTTATTCTGCAGTCAATACATTCACGGATATACTCTATACCATAATTACCACCACCTGCCCATGTTTCAACGCTTATAGCTATTAGCATTGCTTGTACCATTTATATCGGAAAGTGCAAGGTAGAGAGGTATCCTGAAATTAATTTGAACAATTAATTATTATTGTTGTGTGAGATTTATTTCAACTTCGATTTTCTTGTAACTCAGTAATTAGTTTAAACCTCAAAATGATATTGTGGCTACTTTGGTAATGTATTGAATGCGTTTGTGGTTTTGATCTTATTCTGAGTTACAGCCAAATACAAATGGCGATTACCCTAACTAAATTTAATTTTAGCCTTGTTACACGTTAAGCGGCAGCATTTTTACCCTAAAAGATCAGAATGTCTGCTTTTCGACAAAAGTCAAATATTAATTTCAATACCTTAAGTATTTGAAGAGTATAGGGGAAAACTCTGGAAAGTCCAAATTTTCTGATTCTTCAACTGTAAAATTTGTAATGATGATAAAAAATGAGTGAATTTTTATAATCCTTAAAGAAATTTATACAAATTAAATAGTAATGTTTCTCCTCTACCATTCTGAATTAAAATGAAGAAAATAACTTGAGAAAATAATAATAAAATAAACTTTTTAAAGTTATATTTTTCTTAATCAATTCCTACTATTTAAAAAAAAATATTTATGCATGATTAAAAAGAAAAACATGAGGCGCGTTCTCATATACAGTCACTTTATAAATTCTTCAATTCGCGCGCCCCATGTTTTCCTTTTAATCATGCATAAACAAAATTATTTTTACTTTTTAGTACGAATTGTTTAAGAAAAATATACCATTAAAAAGTTAATTTTTTTTTTCACTTACTTCTTTGTTCGGATATTTTTTTTTCTCAAGCTCCAAATCCTAAAGGGTTCTGCAATCAGTAAAATTCTTTAGCGTTGCAGGCTAATATTTATGATTCCTATTAAAAACCTATTAAAATGTGCTTTCAAAATATATAGAGATAGATGAAAGTAACAATGGAATATTCTATTGTCACCCGACTTACATCGCTGTGCAAAATTTCATTATTCTATGACGTCGGGAGATGAGTTAAATTAACGTTGCAAGATTTGAGGGCACCGCGAACCATTGTGACCTAAAGAAAAGAATTCTGGAAGTCATGACACTTTCAATTAGTCTCCTGGAAAAATATAGAATATGGACTTACCAGGTTTTCCTCCTGTACTCCTCATTTAATAAATTGTATATATTTTTGTCATCATCATATTCAACGATTTGCAAACTACTGCTGGATGAAGGTCTCTCTGATTTCTTTCCGCACAAGTCTCAATCAGCTGCTATCCTTATACACGTAGAACCTGAAAAACATTTAATTTCATCCTGCATTTGGTCGCTGCTTTTCTCTTTAATTCTGTGGAGAATATTTATTGCTCATCTTCGAACTGTTCGTCTAGCAATTGATCTTCGGCTTATCTTCTTCGCAGTTTTGATCTCATGTGTAAATTTTTATAAACCCGAATTTTTTCACGTGTTCACAACTAAAAAATAGGTCCACATTGAAAATGGGATCAATTAGGAAAAATGATAAACGTTGTTTGGGGCTACTTAATAATGGTACCAACTATGGTCGAAATAAAACAAGAAAATGGTTGGGACTTCACGTGGAATGACCAACAGTGAAATTACTTCATAAAACGGTTACTATGTAAATCTTACTATATCAGAAGAACGATGTGCTGTCGATATTTTGTTGACGTATCACAACATCCCTACTCACTAATAACTATCCACATGTTCATTTCCGGGCCGCGATGGCTCAACGGTTAGAGAACTCACCTCTGGCGTTTGGGGTCGTCGGTTCAAATCCTCCTCGTGCCATGTGGACTTTGTGGTTGATAAATACCGTGTGCGTAGGTTTTCTCGGGGTTCTTTCGTTTCCTCCCACCAGTCATCCCATCATCATTCATTCTACCTGAGCTAAAGATGCCTAAAAGCCTTGAAACTTAGATTCAGATTAAAATCAAACTTCCTTATTGGCAGATAGGGCAATAACAAAGCTTTATTACTTCATTATTGATTTTTCAGTAAAAAAGGTATGTCAAGAAATAGTATAATGAACACAAGAACTACTGTACATGGGAACATTAGACGAGTTGAAAATTTTAATAAAATTTCTTCTGAAAAACGGTGCAGACATTACACGAGAGTGGATAATTAGAGTATATTCCTGTACAGTGTATTGTCAGAGAGAGAGAGAGACCAAAGTATAAGTGTAGTTATCTGCTGTTTTAAGTATTTAATATCGTTAATGATACACTCAAGTAAACGTCCAGCGATTTGAGATCAGGAAAACGCGGTGTATATGGCAGAGTTATCAGTATTCAGATAATTTTATATCCAGTTCCTCGAGCAAATCATTGTTCTGATATTCAGTTATTCAAATAATGCCACTGCCCTGATGTAGAATAATCGAACAAATATCCAAATAAAGAATAATGGAACAATAATTCTGTCAGATAACAGTTACCCAGATGAGGATAGCGGTTAATCAAGTTATTATACCCAAACAGTTAACTAATCATTCATCAATAGTGAACTGGCATTTTTGAATACTTTGAGAAATACTACATTTTCAAGATATCTTGACATGTATGAGAGATTGAAAAAGACTTATTTAAAAGGAAGTACTGGTAACAACAAGCAAGATTGAATTACGAATTAAAAGCACTGCGTTTCAGAACTGTATGATACTCACTCAGCATTTATAACAGAACATTTATGAGAGACGTGTTTCCCATCGCATTCCAAGTTTTATTTGTATTTATCACAACAAGTAATGTTACATTTCACGTATGGAATAAACATTTTGAGTCATTTATTTTAATTCTTCCATCTTTTCCGTTACACTAAAAATAAAAGAGAACTGAACACGTAAAACAACATGAGTACTCTCTGTTGACATTAATGTGCAATTCGTTGCATACGAATTAACAACACTGCACACCACTTGAAATTTAATATCAATTCGAGAAAAACAAGATTATCAATTTTAGTTCTATTCATTAAACCGTTGACAGTAGAAACGAGAGAAACTTGCACTTTTAAGTACTAAAAATTAACAAAATAATTACTCTTCTCAATAAGACTTCCTGTTTTTCAAAGAGGTTTAACATTTTTTTGTATAGATGTCATGTACAAATATATTGCTATAGAGTGAAAAGTATACAGCACAATACTTTTACATTTTTCTCTATGTAGTCAAGATATCTTACAAAACAGCGATGTATGGTTTGATGTATACATGAATGTTTTTCTGGTCTAGTACACAAATTACAGTTGGATTTTTTTTTTTTTTTTTTGGTACTTTATTTGTCGGGTCGAACGTTGAAACTGGTATTAACTTTTTTTCCTCCTTAAGATTTGCAAACTCATTGTAAGCAATTAAACTCGAGTTTTCTGCTATTTTTTTACTTGGTTTAAAACCTAAAAATAAAATAAAAAACAAGTAAAGTAAGCTTAACTTGAAAGCGGAAATAAACTATACTGTGTTTTTTTTTTTTTTTTTTTTTTTTTAGAAAGAGCAACGTACCTGGAAACGCATGAAAATTTGTAGTAGAAAAGTAATGAAATGAATAATACACAAAGTTAAACTGAAAAAATAAAAGAAAGAGAATGTTTTCGTAAGAATCCCACCTAGCGTAGAACTTTGGGATGAAATTAATTAATTCATAAGGGAAATACATATCAGAGTATTCACCAGATACTCTTACGATATGGGCTAAATTTATGTTGATTTTTTTGTTCTATTTGCTTTTCACCTCTTCTAACTTCATGTCAAAATTTAGAGCTAAGCTCATTCGAGCAAAGTTAATTTATATCCTGAACTATAAATTTTTCTCATCAGGGTTAGCTTACGCTCAACGGTTACGTCTTTTGAAAGGTTTAGGCCAGCATTTCTCAACCTTTTTCATTCTGCTACCCCCTTTTACAATGTATTCTATCCGGCGACCCATGATGAATTTCTATTGTGTAAGATTTGCTTTTCATTTCAAAACATGACAGTACAGTTGATTTGCTGTATTTGATCATAAATATCCTATCTAAAAACTGTTCAACAAATTACATTAAACGTATCTTTAGCAATTATGAAAACGGTAACAAAAAAAATAATAATTAAAAAAACTTTTTAAAGACAAACTTTTCTTAAACAATTCGTACTAAAAAGTAAAAAATAATTTTGTTTAGGCACGAATAAAAAAAAAAGCATGAGGCGCGCCAATTCAAGAATTTATAAAGTGAGTGTCTGCATATCAGAACGCACCCCATGCTTTTCTTTTTATTCATGGATAAACAATTTTTTTTATTTTTTTTTTACTTCTTACAATAATTTTTTAAAGAAAAGTATGCTTTTAAAAAGTTTTTGTATTAATTTTTTTCGAGTTATTTCGGTGTTCGGATACATTTTCTCAAGCTAAATGTTTTGTGATGCAAAACCTAAAAAGTGTTCTGCAAGCAGTCAAACCGAGGCTAGTTGCAGACTAGTCTTCATTCTAGGATAAAGAAGTTCATATTTAAAAAAATATATATTTATATATGCTTTTAAAATATACAGAGATATATAAATATATTAAAGTAACAATGGAATATTGTATTGTCACACGATTTACGTCGCTGGGCAAAGTGTCATCACTGTATGACAAAACCCTGGTTTAGGCTAAATCTGGAATTTGGGTGAAAGATAAGGTCTATGTAATTTTATTTTATTTTAAACTTTAATTTATTGTACATAATTTGGTCTTTTCTGTCATAAGATATGGTTTAAGTAAAGGAGGAATGGGACGAATTGATAGCAATAACGATGTCTCTTCACAAGACAACACATAGGTCACATGCAAGTTATTGCAGCTTGCTCGGGACATTGATGAAAAGATACTTGAAGGCGTCCTGTTAGGACAATAGGATTACTTACTTACTTACTCTATGGCTTATGGAACTCGCAAGTTCATCGCCGCAGTAACAAACGTTCGCCATTGGATTCTATCCTGGGCAGTATCAAGCCAGTTTTCATCACGAACACCTACTTCTCGAAGATCTCTTCTAATATTGTCCTCCCAACGACGTCTCGGTCTTCCCAATGGCCTCTTTCCATCGGGCCTTCCAACCAGGATTGAATATAATCTTCGTTTTTCCCCCATCCGAGCTACATGCCCTGCCCACCTTAGTCGTCTCGATTTCATTATTTTTACAACATCTGGTGAATCGTACAGTCCGTGGAGTTCTTCATTATGCAGTCTCCTCCACTCTCCAGTCATCTCGTCCCGTTTCGGCCCATATATCTTTCTCAAAACCTTATTTTCAAATACACGTAATTTATGTTCATCTGCTAGGGTCGTACTCCAACTTTCGCAACCGTAAAGTATTACCGGCAGAATAACCGTTCTGTATATTTTT